>PVIH01016103.1:0-46946 GCA_004025045.1 Sigmodon hispidus | reverse complement strand
GATATCATTTTTTCTTACTGCTGAGTAGTATTCCATTGTGTAGATGTACCACAGTTTGTTAATCCATTCTTCAGTTGAGGGATATCTAGGTTGTTTCCAGGTTCTTGCTATTACAAATAATGCTGCTATGAACATAGTTGAGCTAATACCTTTGGAGTGTGAATGTGCCTCTTTAGGGTATACACCCAGAAGTGGTATTACTGGGTCCTTGGGGAGATTGATTCTCAATTTTCTGAGAAACCGCCATATTGCTTTCCAAAGTGGCTGAACAAGCTTACACTCCCACCAACAATGGAGGAGTGTTCCCCTTGCTCTGCATCCTCTCCAACATAGGCTGTCATCTGTGCCTTTTATCTTAGCCAATCTAACAGGTGTTAGGTGGTATCTCAAAGTTGTTTTAATTTGCATTTCTCTGATGGCTAAAGATGAAGAGCACTTTTTCAGGTGCCTTTCAGCCATTCGTAGTTCCTCTGCTGAGAATTCCCCTTTTAGATCTGTAGCCCATTTTTTGATTGGGTTATTCAAGGTTTTGGGCTCTAAATTCTTGAGCTCTTTATATACCTTAGAGATCAGTCCTCTATCACTTGTAGGGTTGGTGAAGATCTTTTCCCATTCTGTAGGCTGTCGTTTTGTCCTATTGACAGTGTCCTTGGCTTTGCAGAAGCTTCTTAGTTTCAAGAGGTCCCACTTATTGATTGTTGTTCTTAGTGTCTGTGCCACTGCTGTTATATTTAGTAAGTGGTCACCTGTGCCAATGTGTTAGAGGGTATTTCCCACTTTCTTTTCTATCAGGTTCAGTGTGGCTGGGTTTCTTTCATCATTCTATGAAATGTCAAGTATGAGACTGAATGGGAGCAGCAGTGCCACTGCCAGAGAAACAGCCAGGGGTAACTACCTAGTCACAAGTGCTGGCTAAAACAGCAGTAGATTAAGGCACAGTCACTGTGCCAAAGATAAAACAATAATGTCTTATAAAGCATTCCCTCTTAATTTATAGGAAAAATTATGTTCAAATATAAGGGCTGGGGTGTGGCTTAGTAGTGTTAGAATAGTGAAGCAGAGTGCTTTCCTAGCAAATATAAAGCTATTATTAGGGCCAATCTTTGGAACACACTTCAAATTTCTGGCTGAATAAGGATAAGGCAAAAGACCTTAATTTTTGCATTAAAATTTTTCCCAGATGTTATTGATGCTTCTGGTTCCAAGATATCTCTGTGAGTAAAACAGATGTGTTGGTACAGATGATCTAAATATCTTTAATGTATCTTCATTATATGATTAGAGTTCAAAAACAGATATGGATTATCGTCTACTTTCTTAATTTAGCCAAAATCATCCAGAAGGTAAAGTGACAAGAAAAATATCAACACTATTCCAAAATATTATGTTGTCTATATATTCTACATAAACTTATTTCGTGGTCGGCAAAAATTTAATAAACACTACACACAGGGAATCAAGGTATCCATTTGGAAAATTATGGTCATAATGTATGTTGTAAAAGGCTATAGGAATTATAGTAATATAGCTATTCCACAAAATTTGGTGTAAATTATATTTAACAAACTGTATATTAAACCCATTGGGTCATAAAACACTTCTTTGTATAGCACCCAGGACAGCTAGTAGTGTTCTTGGCACACTTTGAGAAACATTGCATCCCTAAAAATCTTCCTGAGTCTATAGTCTATTCCACTGCAATTGCACACACAAAGAGTTGGATAATCTGTCCAGAACTAGGTCTTATTTTCTCTAGAACACAAAAGCCAATTAGTTCCAAACAAATATAGCACCAGTAAAATATTCTTTAGGAGGAGAAATAGATACTCTGATGAAATGATACAATAGGTTTTAGAAAGAAGTACCTGTCCTCATTTTAGTTATATGTATTATTAGACAGCTGGTATTTTGCTATAGAATTTTCACTTGAATTCACTTCAGATTAACATGACCTGCTTGTAAATGCTGCTTTTCATTTTTTCAAATTAAAATAAATATCTTTTTCATAGCTCATATCCTGAAACATTGCCCAGTCAAAATTTCCCAACAGCAGTTAAACAAGACCAGTGTCAATTTTGTCAGCAGGCTGGAATGGAGTTCTGCAAGATCAAATGAATTGGGCTCAGTTAATAGCACACAGCTGCTTTCATATAGTCATACAATGGTCCCACCTACCTTAGCATTCATCTCCTTCAGACCATTGCTTGGTGACATTTTATACCATGAACATTCTTCTCTCGATCATAGAAAAGGCAGAAGCAAAAAGGCTTTAGTAACTTTGTATTAACTCTGTTGTTCTTGTATCATTAGCCTCAAGCTATGAGCCTGGGCTAGAGATAGATCTAAGCATCATCCTCATAAAACTGAAGGTGGAGTAAAGGATTAGTAATACACATAAAAACTGCCAATGCTTATGAAATATATCTGGTGACAAATTTATAATTACTTTTGCTGTTTAATGATCTAATATAGTTCTATATGTCAATTTTGATAAATTAATTGATGCTTTGTTTTATTGTAATGATTTCAGGCAGCTAAAGTTTTCAAAATCAGCACCATACTTCACTGGGACATTTAATTTGATTTTAAAATAGACTAATTCATAAAAATTATACTAACTCTATGAACAATGTATTTTAAAGTCATATAGCTGGGTAGTATATTGCAACTAGGGAATATTTTTATAATTGAGCCTAAAAAGTTTGTGAGATAAATATGATACTGTTTAACACACACACATTCTCTCTCTCTCTCTCTCTCTCTCTCTCTCTCTCTCTCTCTCTCTGACACACACACACACACACACACACACACACACACACACACACATTTGGTCTTCCGCTTTTCCTAAAATATAATTTCTAATAATTTCTAAAATAATTTGCCTTTTTGCATGCTAAGTAACTGATTAATCATTGGCAGCCCTTAGGTAACTACAAGATGGTCATTGACTGCCAAAAACACTAAGATACAGAGCATTAAGGCTTTTAGACAATCTGGTAGGATTGAGCTCCCAATGACAACATTGTAGTCAATGAGGGGTCACTCAGATGGTCTCCATGGAAGAAGCAACTGCTTGCTTAGCATACAGGAAAAGCTCTGCCCCCCAGCAACACACACATATACTGAGTTTACATGAGTGTTTCGGGTAGTAACTATAAGAGACTCTGAGATTGTCTATTTGATATCTTCTGTAAGGCAAATCAGTACATTTTAAACAACCCTCAAGACAGCTTAGCCAAAATGCAAATTACATTTTTTATGCTTAATGTATTTACCTGATGTTTCAATCCTTATGACTATCATTAATATGGGGATATCATTTTTTACTTTATTTGTGGATGTACTCACTTAAATTTTTAACATTTTTTCCTTCTTATATTAAAGAAAATTCTGCCTGTATTCATGTATGTGTATCATATGCATGTTGTTGTCCTCAGAGGTTAGAGGAGGGTATCAATTACCCTGGACTTGGAGTTACAGATGGTTGTTAGCCATCAGGTGAGTGCTAGGAACTGAACCCACTCCACTGCAAGAGCAGCAAGTACTCTTAACAACTGAACTATAACCCAACACCTTCATTTGGATTCTTAAACAACAAATTATTTTTATATTTAGGAAAAGTAAATAAAATTTTTAGCTCTTTTTAAATTAAATGATCTTTTAGGGGATTACCTGTTCTATTTCACCAAATCAAGCATTTGGTGTTATATTCATTTTTTTGGTACCAAATATAATATATCTATATTACAAAGTGAAAAAAAGACTGTTAGAAATATAATCAAGAATTCTTTTAACTAGTCTAGGGTAAAGTATAAGAAATGAACTCTTACAACGCCGTATTCCAAAGGTATGAGGAGAGTAGTACCATGCAGTTTGTAAATCTTCAAAGTTAATGTGAATCCACTGGCTTTTCAAGTGTGAAATATTTTAGTTACATTATTACATTTATACATATTTATCAATAAAATAGTTGGCCATGCAAATAACAAATTCACAAAGGAGTTCTCAGAGAAAGAATAGACTCTTTCTTAAGAATGTTTGATTAAATTGTTGGAAGTGGTCAAGGATAGTCAGGATCTGCTTTGTAGTTAGATGTGATATGTCTGCCATGAAATGCTTAAGCTCCTTTCCTTATTCTTGAGATCCAAGCTGTATTCTTTATACCTATGCATGGGAAACAGTGATGTAAAATGCTTAAAATTGAGTGAGCATATCAATTTCACACATTAGTTACAACTACAACAAAGCTGACTGCCTCTATTTCTAGAAATATAGAGGGCAGATATAGTCAGAATTTTATGAGTACCATACTTTTATTTTTCACCTCCATTTCTTCTTTACATGCAATGTTAGGTTACCTATTGACTGGCAACAGATACTAACAGCGTGTGTGTGTGTGTGTGTGTGTGTGTGTGTGTGTGTGTGTGTGTGTGTATATTAAATTCAGATTTCAGTTGGTATTAACTAGATGCTATCATTTATATCTGTTACCCCCCCATTCACACAAAGTTTATACAAAACGACATAGCCAATGTTAGTAATTAGGTACTGATCTGATGTTATACCTGGTTTTTCAGTAGGGCATGTATTTCTAGTTAATTTTCATTAATTAATTTATTATTTTGGATTTTGAGATAAGGCTTCAGTCTGTAGCCCAGACTAGACTAGAATTCATTATTCAGCTGGAACTGACTTTAAACTCATGGCACTCCTTCTATCTCAGCCTTACAAGTACTGAGATTATAGTCATGTACCACCATGCCCAGCTAATTTACATTAATTTTTGTGGAACAACATCTAAGTGATCAAGAATTATGTTTGAAAACTCTGCAAGTATCAATAAATGTGCATAAAAAGTTATTTTAAAGCAATTTAAGTGTTATTTTGGAGGTGTTTCTCCATAATAAGTCATATTATTTTTAAGGTCTGTTTTAACTTGTCATTTCTAATATGTTTTTTTTCCCTAGGAGATTTCTTAGATGGCTATGTGCTGAACAATTAAAAGATGTATTTAGCAGTATAATGTAGTTCATAAAAGCTTAGACTCTGATGTGAATCCTCCTATATTCAGATTCCAGATCAATCATTTTTTTAAGCTATACACATTCTCATTTATTTATTTTTAAATTTTTATTTTATGTGAATTGGTGTTTTGCCTGCATGTATAACTGTGTAAGGGTATCAGATCTTGGAATTACAGACAGTTGTTAGCTGCCACATGCATGCTGGGAATCGAACTCAGGTCCTCTGGAAAGACAGCCAGTGCTCTTAACCACTGAACCATCTCTCCAGCCCCAGATCCATCTTTAATACTTATTTAACTATGAGGATTCTCTTAATGTCTTTATATCTGTGCCTCAGTTTCTCACCAGTACATTCTGATAACATTGTGAGAGTGTAGCAATATAAAGTTTATATAAAGAATCGTGAATGTGATCCAGCACACAGTAAGTGACTAGTAAAAAAACTATCAGCTTTTGTTTACTTATCAGAAAAAAAGGATGGCTACCCAGATGAAAGACATTATTTGCTTTCTTGATGAAATAGTGGTCCTGAGGTTCATATACATATAAAAAAGACACCCGTGTTTTGAAGGAGCCCTCAGGTAGTATTTTGCAGTTGAGTCTTGCTGGAATAACTTGCAAAGCATCACTTGGTTGGTAAATACCATTATGATTGGATTTGTAAGTGGTTGCAAATAAATGCTGAACACATTTAAATTTCAGTTTGTCTCAAAAGACACCTTAAAGGCTTACAATTCCTCTCACAATTGGAGATTAAAGAAACAGTGGAACTCTGTTTCCTAAAGCACACACACAAAAATAATGTCCAGGCAAATTCTTTTATAAAAGTGCAAAGCAACAAAAGCAAAAAGCAAAATGCAAAGCATTTTCTTGAACCATTCCCATTCCACACCTCCAATTTCTAGTCCGAAATTCAATCATTTGGATACATCTCAGTTAATGTTGTTCAAAATACTTGCTATGACTAGAGCTAGACAAACAGGTTTGCAAATTAGAGATTTTTTTTCTTGGAGTTCCCATGGCAATCTGCTTTATCTGCATTATCACCAGGAGTTTGTAGAGAATGAAAATTTATCTCTGAAAATTAGTTTTTCCCTAAGCTAATACCCTTTAATTTGGTCTAGGATTCTAGAATGAGTACTTAGGCCTGAAACTACCTTTGCTGAGTTTACAAGCCGTGGGAAATTCACTTTGTTTTCTCTACCAAGTTTGAACACTGGTGTCTTTGTTTTCAGATTTCCAATCCTAGGAGCTCCTACCCTGAACTTCTGTCTCTGCTCTGTTTTAGACTCCTTTACCTACTGGGAAGCCTTGTTGCTATCTCTGTGGCAAGGCAGGGCCTCTCCTGGCACGCAAACCTGCCAGGTGAATCCACCCCTCTGGGGCGTGTCAGTACTATTTCCTGGAGCAATCTCCCAGGGTGGCTCCACTTCTCATTTGTGCTCAAATACTTTGCTGTCTACTCCACAGCTGCCAGACCTGCTCCTGCTGCTGCTCAGGTAACTCATCTCTTACTGGCACCAGTAGGGGTAAAAGGTGGGTTGATAAAAGCCCACTTAACTTGTCCCTGCTTGCCTGCCTTCCCTGTTATCATCTTTCTTTTTTCCTTAGGGAGAACACTTGGGGAAACGCTTTCTGACCATTGAGAAAATGATGAACTCAAGCTATTGGAGTGAGACCAGCAGCAGCACCTGTGGGACCCAGCAGCCCACAGAGGTACTGCAGTACCAGCCTCAGCATTACCACTGTTACCATCAGTCAAGTCAAGCCCAGCAGCCTCCAGAAAAAAATGTAGTGTATGAGCGAGTGAGGACCTACAGTGGGCCTATGAACAAGGTGGTACAGGCCCTGGACCCCCTTGGCTCACGGGAAGTGCTCTCGCCCCTCAAAACTGCCTCCTCTTACCAAAATTTGGTTTGGAGCGACCATTCCCAGGTAATAAAAACATAACCTTTCCGGAATATTGGGGAAACCGAAACAAACTTTAAACCTCATTTCTCTTCCTTTTTGCTTCATTCACTGTAATCTACAAGATAGCCCTTAGTGGATTGCAGTTATGTATGTGTTCGACAGTCTCCCAAATTCTGTCTCTTAGCTATTTTTTTTTCATTTACTAGTGCCTGTGGTTGGTTGGTTGCCATTCCAATGATTTACATAACCTTACAAGAGCATAGGAAGGCACATTTTTTTAAATTGAAGTTGATTGAAAGATGTGTTCTAAGTGGCAAACCATTTTACCGTTAAGGACAAAAGTAGTCATCAACTTAAATGCAGAAGTTTATTTTTAGAACAGTTCCCCACTGATTTGCTTCCTATCAGGAGCAAACAGGTGTTTTGTGCCAAGTAGAATGATATAGAGACAATGGCATATATAGAGTGATGTGTAGTTATTTGTGTTCAGCTAATAGTATGCTGATTCTGAATAAGTGACAGGTGCACATGTCTTAGAATTTTCTTATGTGTCAAAATGACACATTGATTCTTATATGTACTGGCTGAATAATTTATGGAATGTTGGTAGAAGAAAGGTTATAGGATTTGAAAAGAAAGAGGTAAGCAAGTATTATATGAAAGCTACAAAAGATGGGTCTTTAAGACACTCTTGAAAGTGAAATAGTTACTAAGGTTTTTGTTTTTACCATCAACACCTGTACGTACATGTTTTGCAAGTCCATGAAAAATAATATGGAAAGATGATATAAAATTACAACTTAATGTCTGTTTTGATTCTCTAACTCTCTTTATATTAAATATATATATCTTTAAGATTTTTGTGAGCAAACAGAAATTGTATTTTCAAGATATTTATACTGTGAAGACCTCATAAAGCAGTGACTGGCGTCTTATTCTATCTTACATTATTATATCAATTGGGAAGAATAGAGGTTATTTTTCCAAAGGCATAATTCCAGTAGAATATGAAGTAACACCCTTAAAATGTACAGTGAAACTTAAAAAAAAAAACATTTTTCTCCAAGATGCAGGTGGTTTCCAATCTACAGGCACAATAATTTTACTATTGTTTTATTCAACACTTAGCATAATTTTGGGAAAAAAACTACAAAACAAATCACGGATTTGATACCAACAATTTTCTTTTTTCCTATTTTTCTTTTACTGAACATAGATTTTTTTCATAGAATATATTCTATTTTGTTGTTCCCCCCCCCACCCAACTCCTTTAAAGCCATTCTCTCATCCCCTCTCATTCAAATCCACATCTCTCCTGTCTGTGGTTAGGAAAGTATGTCATCTGTATTGAGTTCAAGATTTAGAAAACTATGAAGGCTAAAAAAAAAAAAAATACAAAACAGGTTGTATAAGTGATCATAGTGATGCAAATTTACATTCCAATATTCAACATTAGCATGATAATGAGCAAGAAAATTGATATCATCTTAGATTCTTAATACCTCCAAAAAAATGAAGGTTAAAAACAATTACTATTATCATAGGAATGCTAAAGTCATACTATTTTCAGTTATTTTAACCCACAGCCTCTTTATGCTAGCAAAAAAATGATAGACACATACTTAAGAGCAAAATAATTACAAAAGATATTAATTACAAGAAATAAACATTAAGTATAGGACATTTTTTTTAGTATAGGACAATTTTGAGAATTGTGTTTTATTGTTTCTTCCTTGTTTCAACTTTCCTTCTTAATGATGGAATGTCAGGCCAAACTAAGATGGTTAATCTTTTTATAAGACTTTTCTTCTTTTATATGTAATTTTCCAAATTAATCCTTTTAAGACTATTTCCATCCTGAAACTGTGTTCCTGGCAGGAAAAAAATAATACAGACCTTTAGGTGCAGAAAGTGTAACTTTAGTAGCTGAGATAAGAGACTGGAATAGATTTCATTGTGAAGTTTGGAGTTACTTATCACTCACTAGAGAGAAATAAAAGGTTGAATGACTGAAGAGGAGGGAGATGAGATTCAGGCTATGTGGTAGATTCTTGGTAGAAAAGAGACATTTTGATTTTAAAACTTCAAATTGACTTAGATATAAAATCCACTAAAAGGAATTACAACAAACTAGCTTTTTAAGATTAATTACCACAATGATAATGAATAGGAAGCCCTTCTATTTAGTTTTTCTTTCTTCATATTTGTTGGTGGGATGATATTGTGGCACAATGTAAAGTAGCCCGACATGTGATTCAAAATTACCTTCATGCTGACAAAATATCTACACTATAATGGTGACTTTACTACAAACTATCTAAGCACTGGGAAATATATTACTCAAAATGCCTTTTATAGTTTTAATAAAATTTCTCTTTATGATGCTGTGTTTTAGATGAGTTGATATATGTAATTATGCTGATGTCAGAGTTTATTATAGGGGAAGCCAAGATAAGAAGGATTAACATTCAATTTCTGGCCATGATGAAGTCAATTAAACTTTTACTTTGTTTTGGTGAATATATGATATTTAGAGACCTCAGATTTTAAAAGTCTTGCAAGTAATAAAATATGTTCCCTTTGAGGAAACAATTCATGCCATACTGCTTTGTTTTACAAAGCTTAACCTTAATTTTAGACTTAACTAAATGCCATTTACAAATATTTTAGTATTTTCTATCTCTATTGTTTTAGAAGTTTTTTTTACTAGTGTGCTTTTGTGTACTAAAATTACATTTATGGATATAAACATATTTATATTTCGCTACATGATTCACAATACTGCTTTAGTTTCTCATCTAGAATTGATGAGACATGGTTTTCTTGGTTATTATTTTGTTTGATTAATAGAGTATTTCTCAAATAAAGTTAAGTGTAGCTACCAGTTGCTACTCAGTTATCTGAATTACTAGTAGAATTTAAATTATTAGGCTTACCGTCAGAAACAAGTACAGTTATACAAAGCCAGAAACACTTTTAAGCCTAATGTAGTGTTACAAATACATGAATAATATTTTAGAAGCTACTAAAGCCAAAGAAAATAATAGCAACAAAACCCTTTAGAATTCAGTCCTTAACACTTAAATATTAAACCACCATAATTAACTCAAAGTGCCGTACTACCTTAAATGAACAACACCGATATGAATTATTCATTGGACTAATATTTTTTCCTTTGGCTAATTTAAGTATTCATGAAGGTCAAGATATTTTCCATGAATACTGAGAAACTGTTTTGAGAAAGAAAAATGGATCAAAATTAAATATTTTAAATTCCAGTCATTCAGTGAACAGATGCTTCTTAAATGCCTATTTTACAGGAAATGCTGTGATCTGGGTAAATACCATTTGCTTGTCAAAGAAAAGTCCACTTTGAGGATAAACACACAGAGTCTCGGCTGTAGGTGACACATATGCTTATCTACATTTTAGAATATTAGTTTATATGTTGCCATGGGGATTTTTATTAAGTAATATATTCGGTTTTAATGTGTGGGCTAAACAATTTGTCATTCTTTTTAATTTAAAAACTTGTAACAAAAAATCTGACTTCAGAGAGCATCCTAGAGTAAATATAAATTTGTAAATGACCTTCAATGCCAATAATTATTTACCTAGGCATAGGTGTGTTTACACTATTATTTTCTTTTGTCTTCGGTAGCAAAGACTGTGAATGACTTTCCTGCTGTGTTAAGATTTCTATTTGCTACCAGGAAAATTTCCTGTTCTGGGTGGAGGGGTGTGTTGTTTTGAGAAATTGTTGTTCAAGGGTGTGGTCAGTAAAGGGAATGATTGTTCAGAGAAGTAGGTTGCCTGAATAAAGAATGAGGTCATAGGATAAAGGGGTTGGTGGTTTCAGAGTTGGTCATCCTTTTTGTGCTACAATTAAATAAAGCTTTAGAATTTGTTAGCACAAATAATTGCTGGGTGAACATGTTCATGGCAATTGTCTCTTGTTAAAGCAGGTCTGATAAATTTCTGGGCCAGTTTTCAGACAGTGACATTCACAAGCTGTCCTGGTGGAACAGTAATAGGCAGGGAATATAGCCAGTAAAGAAGCGAAAAAACATTTTATCAACTGATCTTTCTTCACAATTTATAGTGAAACTGTTGGGAGATTTGTCATGCTGTTAATCTTCATTTAAAAGTTAAAACATTTCTAAATAAATAGATTTAAATGAACTTTTCCCATCAGAAGCTGTCCCAGTAAAAAGTCTTCTGTACATTTGTTGGAGTATATATCCTAGTAACAGCTAAAGACAGAAAGCATGCACTAAAAAGAACTATATATTTGGTTACCTCCTCATTAATAGTTTCCTTTAAAATGACAGAGAATAAGAATCAGAAATAAGTATCTTAAGTGAGGGATTTGAGCTTGAAAGAAGAAAAGAGCAGAGCTATTTTCTTGCTTTACATTACAACACAATCATAGACTTTATTCTAAGAGAATGAAGTGTTTGTCTCATGGGGGGGGTACTTGTAATTTACATGTCTTGTATAAACCATTAAATAACATCTCAACAATAACCTAAGACAGGTACTTGAGGATGTTATTGACTTTGAAAGGGTCTAACAAAAGCAGTCTTCACACTATTCATGAATGTTATTCAAATGCTAGTGTGCTTTGGGAAATTCTGTCAGCATAAATGTCAAGAAGATTTAAATATATTATAGTTTCAGATTTTCTTTGTATGGATTGTGTGTTTATATGTGTTTGACTATTTGTAATGCTTTTAATTTTTTTCTTGCTTATTATAATTTTTAATTATTGTTTTGCTTGTTGAGTTTTTAAGGAGAAAGAGAATTATATACATATAAAAGAGCCAGGATGTGGTGGTGCATGCCTTTCAGTCCAGCTCTGGCAAGGCAGAGACAGGAAGAACTCTGTGAGTTTGAGGCAAACTTTTTCTACATAATGAGTTCTAAAACAGTCAGGGATACATAGAGAAACCCTGTCTGAAAAAGTAAAAAAAAAAAAAAAATACTGTTCATTTGAAATTACTGAGTCTAGGCCTAACTCAGTATTATTACTTTCAGTTATTCTTATAAGAATTGGGACTAAAAGGTGGAAGGTATTCATACCCTGATAATTAGGTTTCTTTGCTGATGCAATCAGCCAGATCAAGTGAAATTAAAAGACCAGGTTTATTGGGCAAAGTACTCTGGGGTAACCTTTCCAGCCCCCAGAGGTAATGTAAGGTCAGGGGGCAGGAACACATGACCAGTCTAGCAGAGGAGGCTTAAATACTCTGTAGGAGAGGTCTTGAGCTGCTAGCAGCTTCAGGGGAGGAGCCAGGACTTTTGCCATTTCTTTTTCTGAAAGGGCAGATTTTAGAGAGAGAGGAGATTCCAGCCACACAACAGGGAGATCTTTGTTGGAAAGTATTATATATTAATCTTTAAGTAAAGGCTTAAAGTTCAAGTTAAATATTATGAAATTTGATGTTCATTGCACTATACTTTCAAATATATGTTGTTTATATAATATTCTCTACTACCTAATTAATGTATTTATATTTTGTTACTTGAATATCTTGAGCACTTTGACCAGAGCCACCAAGAGATAAGTGAAAGGCAGTAAGAGATGCTTGAAGAGGTTCAGATTTTGCTGTCTGCAGAGCAGTTACAGAGAAAATTTCCACAAAATTGCTCTCTATGGAATGTCTTAGGGATTTCTGTAGGGACTAAATGTTCAGGATTTATATATGTTCAAATACTAAATGTTCAAGTGGACTGTGATAAAACAAAACTATGAAACAATGTACTTTAGATTTTAAGCTTGAGTTTAACTCCTGATATAGGAACTCATTAGCTGTGTATGCCACTTTCCTCATCTATAAAGTAAGGCAATAATAACAAGGAATGTATAGAATTATTGTGCAAATAGAATTATATATAGTGGAAAACATGTATTTAAGTGTTAAGTACTGCCTTATCTTGAATAAATCACTTGCCTTGTTAGAACCTCTGTTTTCTTATATGGAAAGGAAAAATACATGGCTTTCTTCATGGCTGAAGAGATTACTGAATGAGGTTAAAAATGGGAAAATATCTAGTACAATCTTAGAAATTGTTAGCACTTAGTAATTTTATATCCTTCCTTTTATTTGATTACTTGCAATTCTTGGTCAACAATACTCTTTTGTGGCACAAGGAAGCAAACAAACTAAACAAGAACACTGCACTACCGCCATTCATTTAACACTAGAATGTTAAATAGACTCATGTGCTTGAAAAGTTTCATAGAACTTTGCCAATTAAAAAAAGAATAGGGAGAAAAAAAAACTAAAGCAGTTTTACATAGTATATAGTATATGATCAGAAGACACAAATGGAAAATTATATTTATAGTGCTTATCTTTTAGCGAATATAATTTGAAGTCTTCATGCTCTTAGTTTATAATTTGAAACTCAGTATTTGAGATGAGATTTTAAATTTTTTCTTTTTCTTTTTTTAAGAGTAAGATTATTGTTGTTCTCAGAGTCCAGATACCCAAAAAGACCACCAAGAGACTCGTCTGATGCAACAGCAAAGAGTCTCTTTATTGACAAGCTAGTTTGGGTCACTCTGCCTTCAGTCTGATGAGCAGTGGAGTAGGAGTGACCCTGAGGCAAGGATTTTTAATTGGAGGAAGGTTCTAGGGCCTTCAGAGCTTTGGAAGTACTGTCCTGGTATTGTTGTAATCTCAGTCTAGGGGTACCTGTTTTGAATTCATTGGATGCTTTGAATTCTAAGGATGTTTCAACATTTAGCAATGGTCAATAAGGTTTACCTATAATCAGCAGATCAGCAGATCAGCAGGTGTACCTGGAGACCATCTGTTCTATTGCTAAAGACCCTTTCCCAGGAAGGGAATGTTTGGAATGTCAGGTATTTCCCCTTAGGTTCTGGCTCCTCCCTGGATGACTTCTGTTCTTAGGCCTTTCCTCCAACCAGGAACTTCCAGCAACAGCTGGCTGACTGGCTTTCCTTAAGCATGTTGTGTGATCAAGAGGCTCTGGGTCCACTGTTTCATCAAGTATTAAAACCTCCTAATGTTTTCCTAAGAAGTGTACCTTTAAAATTGTTATAGGGATGCTGAAGTACAGCTCTTCACAGTTGATGGCTACTGGTAGGGGTAGAGAAGGACTCAAGCTTTCTTTAAGGGGCTGGCCACTGAAAGTTTGGCCATGCTCCAGTGAGCATATGGGAAACACAAATTGGCCTTGATATATTTTTTCTTCTTTTTTTGGAGGGTAGGGCACAAGGGTGACTGGGTAGATCTGGGAGAACTGGGAAGCAAGTGTAATCCGAGTGCACTGTGTGAAATTCCCAAGTAATCAATACAAATATTATTTTGGAAAAGAACGAAGAAATGTACTTTCAGTACAGAAGCCATAACCACATGCTGCTATTGACTTGCTATTTCAATTAGTTAAAACCCAATTCAGTTCTTCAGTCACACTACTGTCATTTCAAGCATTTAATACCTGAATGTGGCCAGTGGTTTGTGTACTAATCAGTGTAGATATAGAATATCATTGCCATGAGTGCTACCTGTGTGTCTATAAACTCAGGCCATCCATTATCTAAATAGAGAACTACCTCTAAAGACCATTTAATTTAAAGGAATATTTGATGGTTAAAAATATATAATTCATGTGCTGCTAATATATTAGATCAGTGTTGATGGATACATGGGAAGAAAAAAATAATAAAGTGACAGTCTTCTAGAGGGCGAGTTTACAGTACCTATTTCAGAACAGAACAACACAAAAACTTTAAAAGACATGAACAAAAACCATATGCTTGTAAACATGTAGTTTTTGATATTTTTCTTTTCAAAACCCCATTTCCCCCTCACAGAGAAAATTTTTAGGAATAGGAGAAAGATAAAAAGTTACCCCTATTAATCATAGTTTATTTTCTTGTCTTTGTTTCAGTTGGGGGAGGTTGGAGGGTCTCACTATGATAAACAGGATGGCCTGAAATTCACCATTTCAAGTGATCCTCTTGCCTCAGCCTACCAAGTATCTAAGCCTACAAATACATGCCACTGTGTATAGGATTTCTTTTTTTTTGTACACATGATTTGCATTTCATATCCTATCTGGAATTGTCTCTTAACTTTTACTCTCCTGAATTGTTTTATAGACATTAGTAAATAAAGTTCTATACCATTCCCATTTCTATAGACAAGGTCCATGAAGTACAGAGATATAATATAACTTTTGGAATTCCATTCAGCTAGTGTGTACTAAAACTGGGATTGAAACCTAACAGTTTCCTGCAGGTCTATACCTATAATCATTATGTAATATTTTGTATTCTTGGCATGTGTATGTGTCTCATTTACATTAAAAAGTCTATGCTATATGATTCATCATCTTTTTCTTTTATATCTAACCACCTAAGATAATGTAGCTAAACATAAATAAATAACATAGGATGGGTATGGTATGATCTCATTATTCAGGAGGCTGAAGTAGTAGAACCAAAATGAATTTTGAGACCAGTTTTAGCTACATAGTGAGTTTGAAGTCATCATAGACTTCCTAAGATAATGTAGTATGAATAACATTCTATCTGAAATATGTTCTCTTTCAGGAACAAAATTTTTTGTTGTCATTCAGAATTCATTTAAATTTTTTCCATCAATTTACTGATTATTTTTATCAAAATATGTGATGATGCAAGAAATATATTAATTTTTAGTTATTTCAAAGGTCTAAATGCCCTGGGGTAACTTTGATGGAAATATTGAATGAATAAGATCTACTTTTACCTTAATTTGAATATTATGATCTTAATTTCATAAAATGTCTTTGATGGTGTAAAGACCATTTTGGAACCTCCAATTTTGCCTTTTAATCTCTTCCCCATTTGTTAGATCATCCTATCTTCTGGTCCAGATATTCATACTACTGTTTCCTAAACAAATTCAGCTAGCCACTCTCCTCACTTCCACCTTTGTTGTTTTGATTCCAGGTTCTGTAGGTAGTCAATCCTGACTCAGATATCTATTGATCTTATCTCTCAAAAATGCACCTATAAAGTCACTTTTAAGGTTTTTCTTACTCTACATCTTTTCATCAACAACTACCCTAGATGTGATCTATTTTACAGTTAATATTAGTTTGCATTAACTAGAGGGTAACACATAAAATACTACTTTGGTCTGTCTTTCCACTCAGGATTTATACATAATGACACATTATTTCTAAAATCAAGACTCAAAGGCAAATCAAAACAAATGCTGTAAAAATAGAATACGTAAGCTTTTTCTTTCTCTTTTTTTGCCCCTGTTCCTTTCTCAAACCTCTGTGTTTTCTTTTTTCTCCCTTTTCTGTGATTGTGGCGTCTTTAAATTCCTGAATATGTCCTTTGTAAAGTCATCGTTCTTCACTGGAACTATCTCAGACTGTTATTCTTCCACAACTTCTCTTTGAAATGAAACTAGAAAGGCACATACTGCTTCTTAAAAATATTGAACAGCATATAAAATAAGCATAATAGACATAAGTTATTTGATGAGTCAGTCACTTTGTTTTCCAGATCTTGCTTCTTATTAAGCACCTGGAATTGATTTGTTTATATTTAGTCTATAGTTTTGATGGATAAATATTTGCCACAATTGTTATAGCATTTGATGTCAAAGATCAGGTATTTTGATTGGTGCTCATATCAGTTCCTTAAGCTAGTGTTGCTTGTAGCTGTTAATTAGCTTGTTTTTAAACATATCCCATATACTTCACTGCTGATAAAATTCTGTCAAAGTGGAGTTCTTTTGTTTATTAAATTTTATTTCATAACCCTCTAATGATTTGACTCAAAAGATTATGTGCTCAAAGATTCTCATGTAAAAACTATTATAACCCTTCAATACTCATCTACACATCAAAATATATGTGGAATTTTCTAAGAAAAGATTTTTGCCTCAAACAAAGCATTTACTTACCTATTTACACAAACATTAGTTTTGATGTTATTGTACCGTGACTATAAAATGTCACTCACAAGCCCATGTTTTAAACAACTATTCCTGAGCTGATAGCACTACTTTTGGATAATCTAGAAATTTTAAGGGAAATGCAGCCTGTCTAGAAGAGTAAGGTCACTTTGGGTAGGTCTTTCAGTGTATATTGTCCCTGGCCAGTTCCTAGATCACTCTCTGTTACTTGATCTTCCATGGTGTGAGCAGTTGTTCTCCACCGTAGGCTCCTTCCACATATTCTTGTTCACATGGAAACAAGTATTTATGAACTTTCTGAAACTGTGAGCCAAATAATTGATTTAACCCTAATCCCATTTTTTATTATGAATAAAGTCACATTTTTTATCTGTATATATTCTCATTCAAGGTCTCTTTCCCCAGCAACCCCTTTCAGTCACTCTCTCTTCTCCACATCTCCCCATCCCCTAGCCAGCAATGGCAGGAGGTCCCAAGGACCAAATATTACTCAGTTCAGCATCCACTCCTGGCAGATTCAGTTTCCTAACACAAACATCAAGACTGAGTCAGAGGGAATGGGATCCAAAATGAAAGTCCAAAGTGTTTCAGATCCCAAGCTATTCAGTCGTTGTGGTTTGCAGTTTGGACATGTTTTGCTTTTAAATTTTTGGTTTAGAGTCCACTAATGAGTAAGTACATCCCCTGCTCATCTTTCTGAGATTGTGATACCTCACTCAGGAGGATATCCTCCAAGTCCATCCATTTGCCTGCAAATTTTAGGATATCATTTTTTCTTACTGCTGAGTAGTACTTCATTGTGTAGATGTACCACAGTTTGAGAATCCATTCTTCAGTTGAGGGACATCTAGGTTGTTTCCAGGTTCTTGCTATTATAAATAATGCTGCTATGAACATAGTTGAGCTAATACCTTTGGAGTGTGAATGTGCCTCTTTAGGGTATATACCCAGAAGTGGTATTGCTGGGTCCTTGGGGAGATTGATTCTCAATTTTCTGAGAAACCGCCATTCTGCATTCCAAAGTGGCTGAACAAGCTGACCCTCCCACCAACAATGGAGGAGTGTTCCCTTGTTCAGCAACCTCTCCAGCATAGGCTGTCATCTGTGTCTTTTATTCTAGTCAATCTGACAGGTGTTAGGTGGTATCTCAAAGTTGTTTTGATTTGCATTTCTCTAATGGCTAAAGATGTTGAGCACATTTTCAAGTGCCTTTGAGCCATTGCTAAATCTTCTGCTAAGGATTCTCTTTTTAGTACTTATCCTCATTTTTTGATTGAGTTATTCAAAGTTTTAGGCTCTAGTTTCTTGAGTTCTTTATATGTTTTTGAGATCAGTCCTCTATCACTTGTAGGGTTTGTGAAATTTTTTTTTCCATTCTTTAGACTGTCGTTTAGTCCTATTGACAGTGTCCTTGACTTTACAGAAACTTCTCATTTTCAGGAGGACCCACTTATTGATTGTTGTTCTTAGTGTCTGTGCCACTGGTGTTATATTTAGGAACTGGTCACCTGTGTCAATTCGTTGGAGGATATGTCTCACTTTTTTTTCTATCAAGTTCAGAGTGACTGGGTTTATGCTGAGGTCTTTGACCACTTGGATCTGAATTTTGTGTAGGGTGATAGGATTGGATCTATTTGCATTTTTCTACACACTACCAACCAGGTATGACAACACCATTAGTTGAACATACTATCTTTTTCCGTTGAGTATTTTGGGCCTCTTTGTCAAAGATCAGATGTTGTGGTTTTTGGGTTAATGCCTGAATCCTCAATTCTATTCCATTGATTCACAAGTCTGTTTTTATGCCAGTACCAGGCTGTTTTTATTACTGTAGTTCAATAGTATAACTTAAGTAGGGGATGGTGATGCCTCCAGAGGTTCTTTTGTTGACCAAAATTGTCTTGGCAATCCTGGCTTTCCTGTTATTTCAAACAAAGTTGAGAATTGCTCTTTCAAGATCCGTGAAATATTGCATTGGGATTTTGATGGGAAGTTCATTGAATCTGTAGATTGCTTTTGGTAGAATTGCGATTTTTACTATGTTGATTCTACCTATCTAGGAACATGGGAGATCTTTCCATTTTCAGATATCCTCTTCAATTTCTTTCTTCAGTGATTTAAAGTTTTTGTCATATAGATCTGTTACTTTGGTTATACTTAGTCCAAGGTATTTAATGGTATTTGTAGCTATTATAAAGGGTGATGTTTCCCTTATTTCTACTTCAGCCTTTTTATCTTTATTGTATAGGAGGGCTACTGATTTCCTTTAGTTAATCTTGTATACTGCTACATTGCTGAAGATGTTTTTCAGCTGTAGAAGTTCCCTGGTAGAATTTTCTGGGTCATTTATGTATACAATCATTTCATCTGCAAATAGAGATAGCTTCACTTCTTCTTTTCTAATTTGTAAACCCTTAATCTCTTTCTGTTCTCTTATTGCTTTAGCTAAAACTTCGAGAACTATATTGAATAGATAAGGGGAGAGAGGACATCCTTGTGTAGTTGCTGATTTTAGTGGGATTTCTTTGAGTTTTTCTCCATTAAGTTTGATACTGGCTGTCTGCTTCTTGTAAATCACCTTTATTATATTGAGATATTTTCCCTGTATTCCTGATCTCTCCAAGACTTTCATCATAAAGGAATGTTGAATTTTGTCAAAGACTTTTTCAGCATCTAAGGATATGATTATGGTTTTTTTCCATTAGTTTGTTTATATGATGGATGACATTTACAGTTTTTCATATGTTGAACCATCCCTGCATTTCTGGCATGAAGCCTACTTGGTCATGATGGATGATATTTTTTATATATTGTTGTATACGGTTTGCCAAAATTTTGCTGAGAACTTTAGCATCAATATTCATGAGTGAAATTGGTCTGTAATTATCCCTCTTTGTTGTGTCTTTGAGTAGCTTGGGTATTAGGGTAATTGCGGCCTCATAAAAGGAATTTGGCAATATTCCTTCAGTTTCTACTGTGTGAAATAGTTTGAAGAGTAATGGTAGTAATTCTTCTTTGAATGTCTGGTAGAATTCTGCACTGCCAACATCTGGACCTCGGGTTTTTTACTTGGAAGTCTTTTAATGACAGCTTCAATTTCCTCTAGAGTTATAGGTCTGTTTAAGTGATTAATCTGGTCTTCACTTAATTTTGATAAATGGTACCTGTGTAAAAATTTGTCCATTTCTTATAGGTTTTCCATTTTTGTGGAGTGTAGATTTTCAAAGAATGACCTGATAATTCTCTGGATTTCCTGGGGGTCTGTTGTTATGTCCCCCTTTTCATTTTTGATTTTGTTGATTTGGATACTCTTTCTCTGATTTTTGATTAGTTTGGATAAGGGCTTAGCTATCTTGTTGACTTTCTCAAAGAACCAACTCTGATTCATTGATTCTTTGTATTGATCTTTTTGTTTCAATTGTATTGATTTCAGCTCTAAGTTTGATTATTTCCTGCTATCTACTCTTTCTAGGTGAGTTTGCTTCTAATTGTTCTAAGGCTGTGCCGTTAGTTCTCTTGTGTGGGATTTCTCTAGGCTTTGCATATAGGCATATAGGCATCTATTGCTATGAATTTTCCTCTTAAGACTGCTTTCATGGTGTCCCACAAGTTTGGGTATGGTGTGGATTCATTTTCATTAAATTCTAGGAAGACTTTGATTTCTTTCTTAATTTCTTCCTTGACCCAGAGGTTGTTCAGCTGAGTGATGTTTAGTTTCCATGAGTTGGTAGGTTTTCTGTGATTTTTGATGTTGAACTCTAACTTTAGGCTGTGGTGGATACAAGGGATTATTTCATTTGTTTGTATTTGTTGATATTTGCTTTATGACCAGTTATGTGGTCAATTTTAGAGAAAGTTCCAAGTGGTCCTGAGAAATAGGAATATTGCTTTGCATTTGAGTGGAAGCTTCTGTAGATATCTATTAAATGATTTGCATCATAACCTCTGTTAGACTCCTTATTTTTCTATTGAGTGTTTGTCTACTTGACCTATTCAGGGGTGAAAGTGGGATATTGAAGTCTCCCACAATTAGGGTGTGAGAATTGGTGTGGGATTTGAGCTTTCTAAAGTGTTTCTTTTACATAGATAGGTGTCCTTATATTAGGGGCATAAATATTCAGGATTGAAATCTCCTCTTGACAAATTTTTACTGTGATAAATAAGTAATGACCATCTTAGTGACTTTTAATTGCTTTTAGCTTAAAGTCTACTTTGTTAGATATTAGGATGGCAACCTCAGCTTGTTTCTTAGGACCATTTGACTGGAAAATCTTTTCCCAACCTTTTACTCTAAGCCTGTGTCTTTGTGGTTGTGATGTGTTTCTTGTATGCAGCAGCAGGATGGCTTCTTTTTTTAAGACCCTTATCCCATTTTTGATCAAAACTACACAAAAGTGACTGGATCAAATGTAGAGATTCCAACTTATAATTATTTAAAATTACTCCCAAACTTAATTACAACTAAAATATCTTTTGTAATAAACTTGCTCAAGTAAGTTGTTGACAAACATCTCATATCATTCCTCTCCACATTTTCAGTGACATTCAGTCCATAGATTTCTTTGTTTGAGTTTCAGATCTACTCTGGATCTGCTTTGTAGGGGCCTTATTTTGTTGAATATCTTATTCTACCTTCTTGAGCTTCTAGATCAAATATAAACCATACAACCAACCATTCTCTAAATAAGCCTCCAATGTGTAAACCTCTCACCAATCTTTATATGACCCAATTTTTAAAAACCTTATTGCCTTCTTCTAATATTTCTTTGTGATCCCATCTTTGCTTCTCTAAGGTTAATCTGACCTCTTAATTCTTGAGTACTAAACTCCTTACAGATGCCATTTCACTTGTGTTTGTAAAGTTTTATCTGCCTCCTCATTATAACCTTGTTAAGTACAGAGATCATATTCTGCTCATTTGTATACACCTCTATGCTATTACATAAAAGTAATATCCATTACATATAAAGAGAGATGGAGTTATAGCTCAGTTAGTAGAGCAATTTCCTAACATGTATGAATCCCTATATGTGATCTCCACAACCCACAAAAACTACATGTGGTTATTCACACCTGGGCTCCCAGCATTCAGGAATCAAAAGTGCAAAATTATTCTTGGCTTTCATAGCAATTTAAGACCAGCTTGAGTTACACAAGACTCTGTATCCAGAAAAAATAAGATAGAATACAAATTAAAAAAATTTAATGTTCTAACAGTCTGGGATAACTTTCCAGTGTTAGCACAGCTATTTTAATGAAATATGCATCACTGAATTTTGAAACATATTTTGGATATTTCCATTGTATCAATTATCTACTTTAGTTCATTTAATTAGATAATAAAGTATGTCATTTAAACATGTTTATATTTTTATTATGATAAATCATTTGATGATAATGTTATTTTTATCACCTAAAGTAGCATAAAAATTCATTAGAGGACAAAAATAGCATCCATTCTGGTTTTTAATTCCATTCTTCAAACAATCCTTGAATTCAGAACATAGGGTATGTTTTGGAGGCTTTCTTTATGTCTAGAGGAGAATAACTGCTTTCCAGCTTTTGATTTTCTTTCTTTTTTCATGGCCCTGTGATACTGAAAAGCACTGTTATTAGAGTAAATAACTGAGGAACTTGAGCCATTTATACTTCAACTGATTTAACGCTGAAAAAAACATAGCTATTTTAACAGTTGAGAATGGATACATTTTTTTGGTGAGTAGTGAATTCCCTACTGGAAATCTAAGTTCCTAGCTCTGATATAGTATGTGCCAAGATGCAGAAAAGTATCTTGAGTGATGTGGTGAAAGTCTCTCAAAAAGCCAAATGATGTCAACCTACTCTGAGTTTAAAATTACTGAGGACATGTCTACTTCATAAAAAGTAAATGAGGAAGAGAAGGAGAAACACTCTTACAACTATGTCAAAGCTTAAAATCATTACCTGAAGCAGCCCAGGACAAACAGACCTGGATTTTATACCAGATGTAGCCTATGTAATTATGAACATGGATTTCACAAAACTTATGTATAAAGTAACTTGACAACAAGGTGATGTTTATCATTTCGGAGCCATAAGGATAGATGATTCAATAATATAGTGTATATTTTATAAGAAAAAGTATAACTATTTTGAAATATTACAGGGATTAAACAACATAAGTGGTAAATAGAATTTCAGTGTTTTATTTCATTGTGAACCCTGAGGCTACATGTTACAAATATATCATACAGTCTAGAGATACACTTTATTGAATTTATAATAGCTTAAATTATTTAATCACGGCTGTCTCCTCATGCAATCACTTTTAGATAGATGCAATATTTTCAAGAATATAAAAATTGTTTTTGAATTGAGTGTGATGATATGCACCTGTAATTCAAGGATGTGGAAGTAAAGGCAGGGGAATTATGAGGGCAGCCAGTAGTACATACTAAAATGATACCACAGAAAACAATAGCCAAGTAATAGCTTAGCAGTAGAGCATGCACAAAGACTTCAATTAATTATCCAATAGACAAAAATATAAATGTTACTTTTTACAAAACTGATTTCTTAGAAGATTTATTTACTTATTATGTATATAGTATACAGAAGAGGGTACCAGATATCATCATAGATGGTTGTGAACCACCATGTGGTTGCTGGGAATTGAACTCAGGACCTCTGGAAGAACAACCAGTGCTCTTAACCTCTGAGCCATCTCTCCAGCCCCATAACTAATTTTAAAAAGGCAAATAAAAATATATTTAGACTCCTAATATAAGACCTAATCACAGTTTATCTTATAATTAGATTCTTCAATTAAAAATGTAATCAAGCAAATTATAAATATGGTAATACAGATTGATTAAGTGTGTGATTTATGGAGTCATTGCTACTTTTGTTGAAATTCTAGTACCTAATGCTACCTGTATGATTTTCTTCTATTAAATTAGGCTATTTTTGTCTAACAATACTTGTTAGACAATATAATGGGATTTTACTGGTGCCTTCCTTATGAGGTTGTTTTAAGGACTGACTTAGAAAATGCTATATAAGTTGTTTGAAATAGAAAACTCTTAATATGTTATAATCATCATCAGTAACATCATCAAACAAAAACAAATTGATAAGCCTAAATATTTTTAAAGTGTTTTATTAATATGGAACTGATACGAAAAAAATAAATTTAAAATGATCTCTGTTTAAAGAATGTCAGAAATAAAATAGAGATTAAGGATTATCTAAATCACATTTACATACTAGTTTACACATGAGGAAACTGAAGATTGTGGAAGAGACATGAGTTATCCAATATCACAAACTGTCCAGTACTATAATGAGGTTCAAACCCAAGGAGTTGGATTCCAAGCCCAGGTACTTTTCTATTGTACCATGACAGTTAAAATACTACATCTATGCCTTTAATTACTTAATTATCAGGAATGAAACTTTGTGGTACAAAAAGCTTATGAACCAAAAATATCACTGCCCATTGAATTTAACAAATTCAGTCTGAAGGATCTAAGTGATGGGTGTGTGTGTGTGTGTGTGTGTGTGTGTGTGTGTGTGTGTGTGTGAGAGAGAGAGAGAGAGAGAGAGAGAGAGAGATTTATACTAAATTAAGCACTTAGAATGTCTACTAAAAAAAATTCTTTTTCCTGGGGTGACCTTTAAATTATTACATACTCTTCATTGATTCATTCACAAACAATTTTTCACTTCTTATGGAACAGGAAAATGACTGCTCATATGATCAATAAAGGGGAAATTATAATCTAAGAACATTATATTCATGTGACTGTCATGAAGAAACTTCTTTGTGTAATTAATGTTAGTAAAGTATTTCACTATTACTTTTTTAAAAGAAAGAAGAATTATATTCATATAGAACAACCTCTCATCTTTTTCTGTATGATTTTGGCCAGATCTATTAGCATTTGGCTGATTTTGAATTATTTTTGTGAAGTGAAGAATATGTACCTGTTTGCTTTACAGGTTTTATACAACCTTCTGCATTTACCAGAACAATTTTTAGCTTCTAGCAGGAAATCCAGCCACCTATTCAGAGACACCCTGAAAATACTGAATCTGTATTATTAAAGTTGACATAAAGGAAAGGGAAGATGAAAATGTCACAAGTTGAGGACAAAATGATTTTTAAAGTGCCAAAGTGTCTAGAACATTCTCTAGTTTGAACAAATGTTTTAAAAACATGTCATACTTACATTGTAGCTTGACTTCTGATAAACCTGTCAGTGTTTACCATGTATACCTGTAATTCTGATTTTAATTATCCCTGTCATAAAAAACATTTTTGTGTTTGTGGGAAAATACCCTGGAGGCATGTCAATCCACTGTAAATTATAGGAAGGTTGAGTAATGCTATCATCTGTGCAATCTGGAGATGGAGAAGTAGCACTTGAGTAGCATGTGAGGTCCCAGGTTTGATCCCCAGTACCTGTGCATACTAATGAGGCAATGCATATTAACTAACTTGGGGAGAAAGGTAAACAATGATAGCATACTCAAAAGGCTAATTATTTCCCAATCATTACAAATACACATTCCTTCACTTCTGTGAATGATTTTGAAGCAACACTGCTGACTCCAGAATTAAATTGGTACCAGGACAGATAAAGTATAATGAAGACAACTTATATTAATCGAAGAGTAACACTCAAGTTTTCAAAGATAGCTTGATCTATTAGTTTGAAATTTTTTTTGTTTTTCTCACCAAATGTTTTCTTGTTCACAGCCAGCATATAATATCATTATGATATATATTAGTACAGTTGTCATAAAGAGAATATGAAACCTATTAATATAAGACTGTTTACTATAAAAGTGACCTTGAATAACCCAATCAAAAAATGGGGTACAGATCTAAAAAGGGAATTCTCAGCAGAGGAATTATGAATGGCTGAAAAAGTGCTCATCATCTTTAGCCATCAGAGAAATGCAAATCAAAACAACTTTGAGATACCACCTAACACCTGTTAGATTGACTAAGATAAAAGGCACAGATGACAGCCTATGTTGGAGAAGATGCAGATCAAGGGGAACACTCCTCCATTGTTGGTGGGAGTGTAAGCTTGTTCAGCCACTTTGGAATGCAGAATGGCGGTTTCTCAGAAAATTGAGAATCAATCTCCCCAAAGACCCAGAAATACCACTTCTGGGTGTATACCCTAAAGGGGCACATTCACACTCCAAAGGTATTAGCTCAACTATGTTCATAGCAGCATTATTTGTAATAGCAAGAACCTGGAAACAACCTAGATGTACCTCAACTGAAGAATGGATTAGCAAACTGTGGTATATCTATACAATGGAGTACTACTGAGTAGTAAGAAAAAAATGATATCCTAAAATTTGCAGGCAAATGGACGGATTTGGAGAATATCCTCCTTAGCGAGGTATCACAAACCCACGAAGATAAGCATGGGATGTACTCACTCATTAGTGGTCTCTAAACAAACAAACAAGAAAAAAGCCAAGCATGCCCAAGCTGCAAACCACAACCACTGAACAGCTTGGGATCAGAAACACCCTGGACTGACCCTTCAGATCCCACTACACCTATAGGAACACCTGACTCACTCTTGAGGGAGGGGGGACAAAACTGGATTTGCCAGGAGGGGAGACTGAACTAAGCTTTATTGGATCAGTGGGACCATGGGACTGTCTGCAGCCTTCCCATGGAGGGGATGGGGAGTGGTGGAGAAAGAAAGGGTGACCTGATGTGGCAGAGGGGGAAGGGATCTTGAATGGGGATATACAGGGATAGGAAAAAAAATCCAGAGGGAAAGCTGAACACAAAGTAATTTTATGTGTAGCAAATTATTTGCATTATCACCCTTGATAAGTCATGCTTATGATTTTTATTTTCTTTATAGTTATTGTTAACTTATCAGCATTTTAAATTCAATTTACTGTTTTTCTTGATAAATATAAAATAAAAAACAAAACAAAAAAAAAACAAAACAAAAAAACCAAAAAAGTGCACTAAAAATTAGTTCATTATTAGTTCACATTAAAAATTGCCCAAGTAACTCAATAAATATGTCCTTTGGAAAGATAGGCATCATCAAAGAAAGATTACATGCAATGCTCTTATTTGTGACTAAGATTATTATAAAAACATAAAGGACTACATCCTTTCAATTTTATGAGCTAACAATCTCAGCAAAGATTTTTAAAGTACAGTGCTCAGAAAACAATTTCTGAATATTTTGTTTTTCTCAACAGGAACTCCATTCTCCAACTCTGAAGATATCTACTTGTGCACCAAGTACACTCCATATAACACAAAATGCTGAACAGGTAAACAAAGTCATGTGTACACTGCATTCGTTTTCCTTCTTTTTATGTAAGTCTTATTCATATGAGTGAATAATATGTAGGCCTTTATAGAACTACATATTCACAAGATGTCATTGCTTACAAACAGAAGAAGATATTCTCATATATGAATATAAGCTCTGTTCAGAAACAAAATGTACAGTAAATGCCATGGATTACATTTTTATTTCCATCACTTTCTCATTTGAACTGTTTTTAGTTTAAGTATAGTTTAATTTTAGCTGACAATCTCATAGTCAGTGTGGATATTTTAAGGGTCCTCGGTTTAAGTCTAAGAAAAAATCTGGATTTTGGGTTTACTGAGGAACTGCCTTTAAAAGTAATATTTCGAGGTAGACTCTTACAGAGCAAGAAATTTTCCTGATTATGATTGTGTGATTTCAGTGACACATAGACTCTTATTTCTTTTCACCCTTATGATATAATAATTCTAGTTATGGGATTAGGTTTTAATGTAAGCACTGCATATCCAAATGAGAACTGTAATAATAATTAGTACTATAATAAAATTTACTCAGATAATTGATATGTGCAAAAAAGTAAAGTCTAAGTAAATAAAGTATATTAAATTTGTAGTTACATAGGAGAGAAGCATATAATTTGAGGTGTAAAGAAAAGAAGAAGTGTTATTTTAAGTTCCTGGCAGATACACAGCATTTTATTGTTATTAAACCCTGATTCTTAGTTAGGCTGAATAGCTTG
Source organism: Sigmodon hispidus (assembly GCA_004025045.1). Lineage (NCBI taxonomy): Eukaryota > Metazoa > Chordata > Mammalia > Rodentia > Cricetidae > Sigmodon > Sigmodon hispidus. Next base: position 19,009 of record PVIH01016103.1, on the reverse strand, counting down.
AGGTTTTTTAACCACTTCCTTTCCTCTCATATTTTTACTGAGAATTTCATACATGTATATAGTTTGTTTTGATGAAATCTGTATTTCATATCTGTATCTAGTTTGTTTTCATCAAATCTGTTTGATATCCCTTCCCCCTAAATTTCTACCCTTTCCTCACAATACCTTTTCCCCCACCCTTCATATTATTTTATCATTTTTTCAGACAGAGTCTTCAGGGAGCTTTCTATATGGGCATTGCTGTTGGAACCTCTGCTAAAGCATGAGTAGCTTTTTCAGGGGACACATCTCTGACAAAATCGTACTCTTCATCCCCTAGCAGCCATTAATTCCCAGAAGCTCCTTAGATAGAGGAGGGACTTCATGATCTCCTCCAACAAGCACGCTGGTATTTTGGCTGGTTTGATCTTGGACAGCTCTTAGACATGCAGTCACAGCCACTGTGAATTCACTGTGTGAAATGGTTTGTCATCCCCAGAAAATAAGGTTTCACTGGAGATGTCTATGATTTCTGGTTCCTACAATTTCCCTACTTTCCCAGTACCTCTTTTATAATTCCAGAGCATTATTTTTATTAAATTGTATATGTACTTCATCACTTCACTGTGAATTTATGGACCTTTTCCTCATTGATTTGTAACAAGCCTCATATTAATAATGCTGACTTTTTCATAAGAAGTTTTCAATTTTCTTTATTTTAGTATTGTCTTTCTTTCTTTCTTTGGTTGAATTTCTGAGACAAGTCTAGGTATGTACACCAGGCTAATCTGGAAATCCAGATCCTCTTGCTTCAGCCTCCTAAGTACTATAATTACAGGCCTGCACCACCACATACAGGTTTTCTGTCTCTTTTTAGTTATCTGTGGCTCTCCACTTCCAACACAATATTTAAAGGTATATGCTACCATGCTCAGATAAAGCCAAAATTTTAATTGACTAAGATTAAACAGTATTTGGTTGTAATTTTGTGGGGATGCATCCAACAAAACAAAACAAATAAAATCTTACCAAGTATAGTTTCAAAAATATAAAGAAGCACCTTGTCACCAAGCTGCTGCTGTTGCTTCTGGAGTTGCTATTGGTCATAACTGCATAGCACATTTCTATGTGGTCTCCAGTGTCATTCATGTTGCCACATCAGCCAACTTTATCTGGATAATAACTTTTACTTGGAAAGTGACTCCACATCAGAAATGGCTTTCACTCTCCTCAAAGTACCAGAGGACTCTTTGACCATTGAGCAGGCACCATCAACACTTCTCCAGATAGCAAATCAGACAAGACACTGGCCTCTCTTAATTATAAAACATTAGGTCCAGATTTTTTTCTCCTTGATCTATGCAACTTTCTAGATTTTCTCAAAGCTGATACTAATATGCAGAACACAAATACCCAAATCATTGTAGAGGTTGCCCAAAGACTTTACTATAAAGCCTTTAAATATTCCTAAATGAAATCTAAGTGATTTCATTCTCTAACTTGTTGTGGGACTGTGCAAATACTAGAGCCAGTAGGATGTCTCCATGAGCAAAAAAGAAAAAAGTCTGGTTAAACAAGACTCAGTAGGCAGTGTTGATTCACACTTCCAGAGTCTGACACTGGGCAGTTTATTTTAGGCATATGAAACCAAGCACAATTTGGAAAAATATTTTCTCATGGTAATTAACCCAATCCCATGTGTACAAAAGAGATTAAGACATGGTTACATTGAAATTGTTATAAAATACAGTGACATCTTCTATAAAGATAGGTTATATATATTAACTAAGGAAGCAAGTTCAAGGTAAGCAATGCTCATGATAAGGGTCTCTGGGAGGATAGCACCATAGATTGACTGAGATAAGCATAAATCTGGGGCAGCTGATATTGCCTAGCCATACAGATTAGTGCACCAGGTTATTAGCCACATCTGTTCTCACCCTTCTGGACAAAACCAAAACAAAACAAAAACCAAGTTATATTTCTCTACTTTTTAAAAAGACAACTATGTGTGTTTAACACTCCTGGGTCCTCTGGTGCTTATCTGTCAGCATGAAGACCTAAGTGATTTTCACAACTTGAAATTCTGTTGGCAGAAACTTTTGTCCTTGGTGAGGAAAAACAGAGGGGACCTGGACTATAATTTGGAATGGTAATAATTTATATGCTATGTATTAGTTATTTTCCTGTTACTATGATAAAACACTATGACCAAAAGTGATTAGGTAAGTGTCATTTTTTTAAAAAAATATTTATTTGTTTATTTTTATTTTATGTACAGTGGTGTTTTGCCCTGAAGCTAGAGTTACACACAGTTGTGAACTGCCATGTGGGTGCTGGGAATTGAACCAAGGTTCTCTAGATGAGCACTCAGTGCTCTTAACCAGTGAGTCATCTCTCCAGCCCTGGGTATTGTCTTAATTAGAGTTATTTTACTATGATTAAGCACCATATTAAAAATTAATTTGGAGAGAAAAGGGTTTATTTGTTTATGCTTCCAAATTACTGTTCATCATTGAAGGAAGCCAGGATAGGAACTCAAACAGGAAAGGAACTTGGAGGCAGAAGCTGATGCAGAAGCCATTAGGAGTGCTGCTCCTCACATGACTTACTCAGCCAGCTTTCTTATAGAACCCAGGACCACCAGACCAAGGGTGGTCCCGCCCACACTGGGCTGTTCCCCCAGTCAATCACTAATTAGAAAATTTCCTACCAGCTTGCTTTCAGCCTGATCTTATGACAGCAATTTCTCAACTGAGGCTCCCTTCTCTTATGATTCTAATTTATACCAAGTTGACATAAAAGCAATCAGGACAACTGACCCTTAACAACTTGACACACAAATAACTCATTGTTAAGCCACAACCTTTCCTTTTTTGTCTATCCTCAAGATCACATAAAAATATTGACAATACAATATAAAACATTTTATAAACTTTAAAAGTTCCACAATGTTTAAAAATTTAAACATTTAAAATTTTACCTCTTTAAAATATCCAGTTTCTTTTAAAATCCAAATTCTTTTAAAATTCAATATTTCTCTGGAAGAGCAGAGGGTGCTCTTTACTGCTGAGCCATCTCTCCAGCCCTAAAATTCAATATTTCTCAACTGTGCACTTGTAAAAAATAAAAATATTTTAAATACTTTCTTATTTCAAAAGGGAAGAACCAAGGCTTAGTTACAATTTGAAAAAAAAATTCAAAACCAAATTTCAATGGTAAATAATTCAGTATCCAATGTCTGAGATTCACTTAAGATCTTCTGGGCTCCTCCAAAGGGCTTGCGTCACTTCTCTGGCTCTAACCTCTTCAGCTGACACAACTTGTCTTCTAGGATTCAGCTTTCACTGCTTCTAGAGTTCTAGGTGGTCTTCCCATGGTACTGCCATCTACAAAATGCTAGGGTGTCTTGATGCACCTAGTCTGAACTTTCACCAATAGCCTCTCCTAGGCTCTTTTCATGGTGCAAAGAATCAACTTCTTTGCGTGACCCCTTCAGTCCTAGGTCTTCAACTACCACTGACACTGCACCTTCACCAGTGGTCCCTCCTGGCCTCTCACAGTGCTGAACCTAAGATGCTCTTTGTGACCTCTTCATGCTTTCAAAACCAGTACTACCTGAGCGACTCTTACACATACTAAGTTTGCCTGCCCAACTAGGCCACGTCTAGAACAAAGCTTCTGTGTGATTTCAGGGAACTAATTTCTAGAAAACTTTACCTAAGTGATGCTGATTCTGATTTCTTCTTAATCACCACTGACTCTTCATCCTAGCTGACCAGTGTCAATTGTCACAGTAAGGAAAAGGTTTGACTCTAGTGGTCCTAGTTTCTTGTTAATCACAGACGATTATTCAACCCCAGCTGACCAGATACTACAAATGACCTGATAGAGGCTTTATTTCCCTATGAAATGTCACAAGCCAGGCCTCCATCATCTGTACTGCTCTCAACATTTATATCTTCCAGAAGAGCTCACTGAGCTCTCAACCCTCAATGACTTTTTTAGTCCAAAGTTCCAAAGTCTTTCCACAGTCCTTCCAAGACAGCGTGGTCATGTCTTGGGACCCACTATCTTGGTACAAACTTCTGTCTTAGAGTTATGATTGCCGTGATAAAATACCATGACCTTAAACAACTTGTGGAGGATTGAATTTATTCGACTTATTCTTCCACATTACTGTTTGTCATTGAAGGCAGTTAGGACAGGAACCCAAACAGGGCAGGATCCTGGAGGCAGGAGCTGATGCAGAAGCTGTGGAAGATTAATGCTTACTGGCTTGCTCTTCATGCTTTGCTCAGCCTGTTTTCTTATAGAACCCAGGACTATCCACAATAGACTGGGCTCTCCCACATCAATCATTAATTAAGAAAGTGTCCTACAAGCTTCATGAACTTGTGGAAGTATTTTCTCAATTGAGGCTCTTTTCTCTCTAATGCTTCTAGTTTGTGTCAAGTTGACAGAAGACTAGTTAGACAAGAAAGAAAGAGTTTATTTGGCTTACAGTTCCAGAGGGTGAGTATATACTGCTAGGGGAGCCATGACAACACATGGCAGGAGCAGGAAGCTGAGAGATCACATCTTAACCACAACCATGTAATAGAGAATATATTGGAAATACAGTGGGTCTATAAACACACAAATCCCATCCCCAGTGAAGTACTTCCTCCAACAAGATTCTTTCACCTACCTTTAACCTACTCAACAGTACCACCAGCTGGGCACAAAATGTTCAACTACCTGAGTCCATAGGGAAAATTCATCATTCAAAATTCATCATCCCCCAAGGATCCAGACACAGACCAACAGACTTTTGAAAGCCAAGAAGATGACTGCAAGTTGCTGGTCTGTCTGTATTATCACCTATTATAATGGAACCCCAAATTACCAAGTTTGATAGCAATGCAGTCATTGCATGAAATCTGAAACTATGATGATCCAACCTGTCCATAAATTTAAGGCATTTTCAAATGAGCTGGAGCCCAAGTGTGTTAGATTTAGGAAACTATTAACCTTCTGGAAAGGGAAACAGCTGTGGGTGATGGATGTGTTTGAAAAAAGGTAATTCCTAAAGAAGTAAGCAGACAAGGTAGTCAATGAGCTCCCAACTCCTCCTCCTACTTTCCATGCATGTGACCTGTAGCATGAATCTATTAGTATCTTTGAGCATACAAAACATGAAGTGACCTGTAGCATGAATCTATTAGTATCTTTGAGCATACAAAACATGAAGTACACTGTAGGGGGGGCAAAAAAGCAAAAGAGATTTTTATGTTCATAGTCCAAGATTGCATCTGCTTCATGTTATTCATAGAGAGCAACAGAGTGGATGCCTAGTGCTGTTTCTGTGGTGACAAATCATCGCCAGCAGCAAGTAGGTGGAAATTCCCAACTTTCTCAGCACTGAATTCTTCATTGAACTCTCCTACACAGTTCTTACGTGGATTATGTGCAAAGTAAACTGAAGCATGTACAAGCAGGTCGAGCTTTTGTCAATGGAAAGAAGCATATAGAATTCTTTAGACAATGAGTACATCAAACAGCTCCAAGTAATAAAGAGCCTGAGAGGAAAAGGGGAAATACCATCTCTGATTTTTAGATACAAATACACTGTGCTATTCTACTAATTGGCTCTGATTATTTTTTATGTATATTTGCTTACATTGCATGAGTATTTTCTTATTGATTACATTAGTGGTATGTATCAAGCCATAGGATCTGTCATATGGTGCTATCTTCAAGATGTATGTTTATTGTCCATATCTTTGGGAATACTCCTAGGAGCCAATGGGCAGGAGGATTGGGCCAACAGAAAAACAAAACAAAACAAACAAAAAACAAAAAGCCATTACTGCATTTTATTCACACTCAGATCCCATGTCTCCAAGAGAAAAGGAACTGAAGTCAAACATATGAGTAATTTATATATACAACTTACTTAATATGAATTTAAGCTTAACATTTTACATAAATATGTCATTGCAACATAATTCACTCTGAGAAAGTATAGAAAGAAAGCCAATTAGTAAAATGTAGGAAAAGAAAATTTTGCAATGAATTCCTTAAAACATAAATACCTCAGTGGAGATACCCACTTTATACCAATTGTTATTTAGATTCAAGTCACTGTGCTAGATTTTCAATTTTCCAAATTCTCTTGCCTCAGACTAGGTAGGAGGTAATGTGTGGTTTTGGGGCAATTCTGAGGCCCTTATTTTAAACAGGCTTTAAAACAAAACAAAAAACATAATGCTACAATTCTATTTAATGACCATGGATGGTATCATTTCTGTTTGTGTCATAGATAGTTCAGAAAACTACAGGAAACTTAGACATAAAAGCAAGGAGCAGAAATGTTCCTAAGTGGGAGGAGAAGCACAATAAAAGGGAAAATAGTGTACCTTATTTAATATATTTTAGCACCATATGTGCAGTTTTACTGTACTTCAATATATTTCCAGTATAGAAATATAAAAATTAATTGGGAAGTAGAATCTTGGAAACATTAATTTTTAATATTTTATGACATTAAAATTCCTCCATTATTTTTCTGGAATATTTATTGAGACATTGGGTCTCATGAATTAATAAATGTTAAGATGTAGGGAAGAATGTAAGGATAAACAAACTGTTAGTTCTTATAGAACCTTTTACTTACTAAACTCCAGTACAAAAGAATATGTAATAAAACCATAATAAAATATGAAAATGTATGGTAAAATCAGAAATTAGCATAATGCAAGTACTTTGTAAAAGTATTTCCAACACTGAAGTTAATTAAATCATAAAGTTACATATCATTGTTCATGAAAATGACTATATAATGTTCACTATGAAAATTATTCCTTATTATTGATGGCTCCAAGTTACCAAATAGTGATCATTTTATATAGTTATATAGATTTTAATTTTTCTTCACAGGAACTCCACTCTCCAACAGTGAAAGTTACTACATATCCACAAACTACTATTAGGAGATACATAGTACAAAACCCTGAACAGGTAAGGTGTCATGTGATCTTTTTTTCCAATGTATAATTCAGTTGCCAGATCCTTAGATGTAGATGGCTGGCTTATCTTCCAGTTAGAAAGTGCACTTCTAATCATTAATATAAAACTCTATTTTTAATTTCTGGTAGCCATGTACCAATACATTCTTATATATCAAAGCAAAAGTTCCAAGTAGCTTGGCTGTTATACTTTACTTTCTACAGCCCCACCCTTGCACTGCAACAGACTTTTGTGTACGTTGAACCAGAGAGAAAAGGGACAAAGGTCTTCATAGGCTTCTTCCCATAAAATCTACCAACCATAACACCAGGAGCAAGAGGGTTTCGTGTATTTGGATTTGCCTTTTATATGTAGACTAGGAACAAGAAAATTCAGTCAAACCTTGTAGCCTGTGATATATAAATTACTTACTTAGGAATCAGCTATTTGGAAATTTACATTATTATATTTTTAACTAAGATATATAACCTCATATTTTACAAAGTAATATTATTCTCTGTCTAATTTGAGAAGAAAATTAAGAAAACGTTTTCTATCACACATACATTTATAGTTCCAATAGAATATTTTGCATTTTAAGGCATCAATCTCCTAATAGGAAACACTGTAATATGGCTAGAGATATGACATTCTTCCCTTTACTGTTCCACCTCTTGAAAGAAAAAGTATTTATTTTAGCTGCAGAAAGGAATGATAGAGTCTCATGCTTGCTGGTAATCTGGATGGGATAGAGGTTATTCCTATCTATTCCAACTATTATTTTTTAATTTACTTATTAAAATCATGTTCTCATGTCTCCTTAGTTAAAGAAGCTGCTAGTTGTGCATACATAGCTGTGTGAATTTGTGTGCACATGGGATCTGAGTAAAGTGAAGATTGCTTTGGATATTTACTTGAGTTTTCATAAATTTGTGTAAACATAGAGGATGTGATTATAGTTAAAGCAGTTACTTGCTCCTTCTTTTGCATAATCAAATATTTAAGCAACAAGTCCGCAAACAGAGGCAAAGTGGCTGGACAGGAGGCAGTGAGGATAACATTAATGGGGAGAGTATGTTTTCCTGCCTTCTTTCCTCTACTGCTCCCCTTCTCAATCCTGTCATGAGAGTTGAATGCATGCTAGATGGATACAGCCACACTGACTTCTTACAAAGACAAAATTTCTAGTATGTTCTATACTTAAAAACATCTAATCTGCTTTTTTACCCACATGGTTCACGTCCTTATACTTATATTCATATATATCCTTGTATCTGGTAATATGATGTATATGTGTGTTTACATGTACCCATGTGTGTAAATACATGTGGAGATCAGAAATTAACATCATGTGTCTTCTTCAGTCACTCTCTACCTTTCTTTTTGAGACCAAGTCTCTTACTGAATCTGAAGCTCATAGGTAAGGCTAGCCTGCCTGGTCAATAAGAACCAGGTAAGTATCTACTTGTTTTTCCTTCCTCAAGGCTAAGATGCATAATTACAGGGACAGACTTGGGAATGCTGGGTTTCCAAACTCTGACTTCCATACTTATACAACAAACACTTATCAACCAAGCCATCACCCCAGCCTGAAACTCATGTTCTTTAAAATATATTTTTCTTATTCTTGAGGAAACTTAAATTCCTAAGTGCTACAGGCACACTGAGTTACAAAGTGACAGTGTTGGAAATGGGTTTGCATAATGCAGAAGAAACAAATAAGAAATGAAGAACAGCTCATAATGGGCATAAATGAATACCAGATAAATTATGTAATTACACCTTTACTTATACACTATATTGCTTACAAGGCAGCAACATTAGACATTAGTGTATAAGTAAGGGCATGGTAAGAACACTGGGCTTGCTCCTCTGAGAACTCATTATCTTATGCCATGTTGAGCTATCAACATTTCCTCAGGAAATTCTAGCAGAAGAGTGAAGAATAATGGCTATTTTTAAGATTTTGAAATCTGTCTTTTATTGAGCCACATGCTTTGTAAACAAATTTGTAAATTTGTAAACAAATTTGTAAAAAAATAAAGCTAACTGGTTTTGTAAAATAGCTTTAACACTACACACACACATTTTTATTTGTGGTTGCTTTTTATTTTCCTTATTCTCAGTTTGTCATTGAATCATAGGATCTACATATATGCTGATTTATTTTTTTATCCAAAAGTGGAGAAAATACACATATTTCTTTAGTACATGAAATCCAATTATCAGTTTTGTTAAGTTTCTCATTGTGATGTTTCTGATATGGTGCCCTATAGCAGTGGTTCTTAACCTCCCTTATGGTACTACCTTTAATACAGTTCTATACTGGTGTGTAGGTGTATCTGCATGTAGGTAGGCATGCTTGGACATAATAGAGGAACAGTTTCAGTTCCTAAGATCATCAGAAATATGTGTTTTTCTGATGGTTTTATGTGACCCTCAGAAGGTTGTTTTCCACAGGTTGAGAACTTCTGCTCTATAGCCTTCTAATAAGAATAGGAAATAAGACATGTTTCCTAAACCAAAAGGGCTTACATTTTCTTTTAGGGTAGGAAGTAAGGCATATTCACAATTAGCTGTGTAAAATACATGGTGCCATGAGTGAGATACCAGTGGAGAAATGCAAATTGTACTTTTCTGTTGACATGACAAAATACTGTGACCTAGGCAACCCATAAAAGAGTGCATGTAATTTGAGGCTTGCTTACAGTGTTAGAAGATGGCCATGATTGTAGGGAGCATGGCAACAGGCAGGCAGGAATGGTGCTAGAGCAATACCTGAGAGCTTACAACTGGGTGGGGTCTTGTCCTGAGGGTATCACTACCTTTGTTACATTTTGTCTTATCTTTCATCACAAACTAACACTCCAACATTACATATCCTATTGTTCTTTTTCTCCTCAAACTGTACGTTTTTATTTCTTTTGGCCTTGCTTGCTTTTTCTAATTATAGATTTATGTAATAGTGATCACTCACAACCACCTAACACAGTCAGTACTTGGCTATATTGAAGTCTTCTCTACCAACAAAACAAGTCTGCAACTCTTGAGTTCACACCCTCAAGGAGATTCTTAGCACAAGGACAAAAGCAGCTACATTCTTTGCTAAAACGTACTAACTATGATTGTTAGCCCAGTTGCTAACACTATTCACCTCTGAAACCAGTTGATCTGGTCACCATAGTCCCCATTGCTCTAAGCCCTGTTGTCTTCCAATATCCTACTAGGATGGAACATAAAGCCCCACTTGTAGCATTCAACCACTCTTCTAGTCCACAATGTCACAAAGTTTTTCATTTTCCTCTGAAACCAAACACACAAAAAAAGAAACACCACAGTTAGTCATGTCACAATAACCTACTCATTAGTACCAACTCCTGTTTTAGTTACTTTTTTATTGTCAATATAAAAACACTATGACCAAGGCAATATTGAAAGAAAGAGTTTAATTTGGTAGTTTATGGTTCCAAAGGGTGACTCCATAAGACATAGTGGCAGGAAGTATGACAACAGGCAGACAATAATGGCACAGGAGCAGTAACTGAGAACTTGGAACTCACCTGAGAGAGAGAAGAGAGAAAGAGAGAGAGAGAGAGAATGCATTAACTGGGAATGGTGTACACTTTTGAAACCTCAAAGCCCATCCCTAGTGACACACTTCGTCCAACTAGGCCACATGTTGAATTCTTCTCAAAGAGTTCCACTAACTGGGGATCAAATATTAAAACAGATGGACTTAAGAGAGCTTTGCTGATTCAAACTGCTATGCTACAGTTTGACTTCAGATAACGCATTTACTATTTGTGGAAAACCAAGAAGAAATTTGTTTTGACATGTATTATCAATTTAATCCACATGATGTTAGAATTATTATACCCTTATGGAAATAAATTTAAATAAGTGTGCTTTGTTTGAGTCTTCACAAATTCTTTTTTTTCTGACAGCTAATCTGGGCTAGGGAGGCTAAAAGAGAAAAAGTTAAATGTGGGCCTAAAGGTCTGATCTGTGGAAACACTGGGTTATGGTGGCCCAATAGAAAAGATTAAGAAGAGGTGGGGGAAGTTGGTTTATTAAAGGGGAATTCTATCACGTCTGCTTGAGCCAGTGGGATCTGACCTACATAATAGGGTACCTAGTAAATATTTCAAATGACACAACTGAATGTCACATTTGAGATATAAGTAAGAGGGTTGGTATCTAAAAGTTTTTTTTTATTTATTTTTTTTTTATTTTTTGCCAAAGATAGTCATGAGTATGACTGCTGTGGGGTAATGAAAAGGGTTAAGGTCAGAACTTTGAGAAATATCTCTCTCAAGGGAACAGAAATAAAGACCCACTGTCATAGAAAATGTCTGCTCAAAGAAAGCTGTTAAAACAGCATCTGAGCACATAAAGTATTGACTAACCCATATCAAATTAACATAAAGCTAAAGACAATAGGTATGAGAATGACCTTTGACAGGAAAATGACAAAGCTTTTCCTGTCAGCTTTCCTTACAATGATACTATTTGGATCCAGTATCCATCTGCATTTGGACTCCTAAAATTCCACTGAATTTGCTACTGTGCCATCCACTTTTAAGAATTAAATACAATGCATAAATGAGAAAGAGAAATGTTAAGTGACAGAAACTTTAAAAAGGCACAGAATTCTGGCCCCAACTCCCAGTCCATGCAAAGAGAGTGAGGAGGGATTATATAAGCAAAGGAGTCAAGATCATGATGGGGAAACCCACAGAGACAGGTGAGCTACTGGGAGCTCATTGGCTCTGGACTGACAGTTGGAAACCTGCATGGGACTGAACTAGGTACTCTGAATGTGGAAGACAGTGTATGGCTTGGGCAGATTGTGGGGCCTCTGGCAGTGGGACCAGGATTTATCTCTAGTGCATGAACTGGCTTTTTGGAACCCATTCCCTACAGAGGGATATCTTGCTTAGCCTTCATAGGGTGAATGGGTTTATTCCTGCCTCAACTTGCTATGCAGACTATATTGATACTCTGTGGGATTCCTTACCCTCTCTGAGAAGTGGATGAGGGGTAGGGTGGGGAGAAGCTGGGGGCTAGTAGGAGGAGAGGAAGGAAGGGGAACTGTGTTTTTTTATGTAAAATTAAAAAAACTTTTAAATAAAAACTAAAACTTCCAAAATAAAAGAAAACCAATGGGAAGAAAAGAAAAGAAAATGACAGCGGTATTCAAAACAACAGTTTCAATATACTTATGGGAGCAAAATCCAGATGCAAGAAGTTAAGTGCAGGATGCCTTTCTGTAAAGGACCTTGGTCAAAGGCAAAAGAAAAGATATCACTAGAGGAGAAAGCTGAATATTGGATGTTAAGGTACTGGAGAACTCACACAAAAGACCATCTTTGTTTGTGCCTTCCTCAGAAACTGCCTGCTCAGTTTCAAGAGGCAGGAACTGAGTTATTAGGCACCTACCCTGGCACTTGCTTGGCTTTTTCAGAGACCCTGGAAGATTTCTAGAGAGAATGAATAATTAATGGATAAGGATAGTGATGCAACAGGTAGAGAGACAAATGAGCTAAGATTCTGAAGGAGAGGAGAGGGGATAAAATTTCAGGTGCACATAGATATGAAACTTTAGGAAAACAAAAGTACGATTTCCTCGTTGATAAGCTGAAAGTAACAGAATGTAAAGAGTAGTTTTTGCATTGTGGAGAAACATGATGAGATCAAATTAACTATATTAATTTGATTTTATCCAGAAGAAAAGGATGAGGGATCATGAGGACATGGATTGTGGAAAATAAAATGCCTTGGAACCACAGTTATAAAATTTGATTAACCCACATGTGATTGATCATAAAGCTTGGAGGCAATGCTTGAAACTGAATAACTTGCACTTGTAATGAACAAATTTTTATTTTGACTTTAAAAAGTGTTTCTCTATTATAGCTTTGTGGCCTGGGAACAGTACAATAGATGGAAATTATATACTTTGTTAAATGTGAGAACCACTGCCAGAGGTTTTGAAAGTAGCAATTAAAGTTATAACATCAGCCATTTTGGAGACACCTGCTAATTTTTAGGGTGGATTTGGCACCAAATCAAATGTAGAGACTGAAGAAAAAAAGATATGAAAGCAGTAAAACTATTGAACTCCTTGATGGTTAAGAACTCTAAAATTCCTGATTAAAGGTTTTTAGCTGATTTGTTTTTCTACAGTAATTATTCATATGAATATTTTATTTTTACATTCTTATACATTTGGGAAAGTAAGACTCTAAATTGGATGAGTTTTTAATCATCATTTCCACAGGAAAACCAAAATATACTCTAAAGAGAATCAGTAGTACATAAATCTTAGCTTCTTTCTTCTTGCAAAACACTAATAGGTAAAGATTTAAAATGAGCTATATTTTATATAGAGAAAAGGCTTCATATATGTTTTACTCTTTTATAAAATTCTAAATAATCAAGAAAAAAGTTATTACCATCCCTCTTCATTCAATCATCTGTTTATCTATTATTGAATATTCACAGTCAATGCTTTCTTTACCTTAAAAATGGTCTATTTTGTATAATTTAAATTTTGGTTCTAGAAATATTATGACAAAATTCTCAAAACCATTTTAACATATCAAAATATTATACTTCATATTAAAAACTAATGTACAAAAAGTTAAAATTGATGGTACCTTAAAATTCATTCGATCCAGAATACCTTGTATATTTTATCTTTTTGAAAGCACACTGAGCCTTAGAGAAGGTTAATGCCTTACTTACCCAAGTATCCACTGCATGTAGACGAAGAAAGAACTGTTAACTCTTTGTTTTATGACATCATAACTTTCTTTTCCATTAAGTCTGCTTTTACTGATTTTTTTTTTAATCAGAGTCAATGGATTCACAGCAGCTAAAATCCAATGTGCTTTGTGGTTCTCACCCATTGATGTCTTTGGAGCACTTTTGTATTTAATTTCTAATTTGCTGAAAAGGTCTCCCTCTGATTTCAATAATGTTTTTCTGTATTGATTCTAAAAGTTTCTAAGACTTTCCTATTTCTACTTTTCTTGAGCGATTGTGTGATTATAACTGTCACTTCTAATCTGTCCATTGAGAAATCTGGATCTTTGGACTTGAGCTGCAGAGTTTGGTCCCTTCTTAACAATCAGTCTTTTAGGCTAGTCTAAAATCTGAGATTACAGTGTTTCCCATCAACAATTTCTGTTGTATAGTAGCAATTTTGTTTATTGTAAGTACATTAAAAACAAATTAATACAATTTTGTTTTATGAAAATCAATGAATAAAACAACTTCAAGACTTAAGTTAAAATCAGAATAAGGGAGAAAGTGGGTGTGGTGGCACTCACTTTTAATTCCTTGGCACTTGGAGGCAGAGGTAAGCACATGCTTGAGTTTGAGATCTGTTTGATCTGCATAGAGAATTCCAGGGCAGCCAGGGCTATAGTGAGACCCTTTCTCAAAAAGAAAAAAGAAAAAAAAAACAAAAACAAAAACTAGGGGAAGAAGAATGTGATAAACATTACGTTTATTTTAGACTCTTTGTCTTTGGATTCTTTATTGGTCTTTGGATCTGAGACATACCACAGGCCTTTATTTTGTTGACTGACATCTTCTAAGCACCTGGCTAATTCTATAGCAATTTAGTTGATTATACAGAGATACAGTGGCTCTTAAAACTTCTGCTCCCAGTTCTCAAAACATATGTTGTACTGAGAATTTTAGCCTTGATTATCATCACAAATAGAAATTGTACACTTCAATGACATGCAAATTGAGTCTTAAGGAAATACTTTAGTGCAGCTGTACCTACTTCATGGTTTAATAGGACTGATTTATATTTATTCTAATTTTCTCTAGTAATTTCTTCATATAGAAAGAAACCTGCCTATGACCCCAGTTTAAATGCTATTGACCTCATGCTAGACTACCTTAGAAGAAACTTTTATAGTGCCCTGCCTCAGAGACAATAGATCCACAGAAGCTCAAACCCAATCTGTACTTTGTACTTCTCAGCCAGAAAAACAAATGGTATCCTTCCTACTTCCTTCAAATCTCCCCTAGAGAACTAGAAAAAATAAGAGAAATTCAAATTGTTCTCATTGATAATGAACTGATTTTTAATTATTTTTTTCACCTGGAAGAAACTTACTGATGAATCACTCCATTATCTTGTCTCAGAGCCAATTAGATACTGGATATTTGTTAGAGTTCCTATGAAACCTACACCTTTCAAATCCAAACATGTTATTTAATCTCTTATTAGGAACCATTGTCTCCTTTCCTAAGAGGTGGTCACTTCTTCCCAGGAAACAATGTAATTTATGAAAAAACAATAAGAAAAGTGGAGAAGCTAAATACAGATCAGGTAAGTATTAACTGTTTTAGAACTTGTTTTACAAGTATAAATTTTGAATTATGAATATTTTAATAGAACTACAATAATCATTATCAAGTAACAGGCAAGACCACTGTGAGTAACCAGTGTGTAACCAGTCTATGGTTAGTCATGCTGTCCTTAATATTTTTACATTTATTTTATTGTAAAGCACATTTTACTGAAAGAGAACTTGAAATCACAAAACAGTTAATGGCAGAATTTGAACTTAATATATATTATATGTTTTCTTTTAAACTAGTTTACAAAAATAATTTTAAAGACTATAATGTTATCTTCCCTATTTTAATATGTTCAGGCTTAAATGAACAGTATGTATTAGCAGATAAAATGTTCTGAAAATATAGAAATCTGAAGCTTTAAGTATCATTTCAGTTGAGTACTTTTTTTTTACATTGTTTGAATATTTACTTCTTTTTTTTCTTCTTTATTTTGTATTTATAAAAAAAAAAACAGTAAAAAGAATTTAAAATGCAGAAGAGTTAACAATAACTATACAGAGGATAAGAATCATAAGCATGGCTTATCAAGGGTAGAAATACAAATAAGATTGCTACACATATATTTTCTTTGTAAGCATGGCTTATCAAGGGTAGAAATACAAATAAGATTGCTACACATATATTTTCTTTGTGTTCAGCTTTCCCTATATATCCTTTAAAGAGAATGAATTACATTGTCTCACAGTTCTGTAAAGCAGAAATCACAAACCACTATGCAGGACAAAACTATCATCCTTTTGGAACTCTCAGGGAAGTAAGCTTTTTAGTTGTTAGCTTAGCTTGTGAAAGCCTCAGTCATTCTTTTGATGGTTCAGTAACATTCCAAACCCCTTGTTATCACATGTGCATCTTCACATCAGCATCCCTTTTTGCATGGCTGTCTCTGTGACAAATTTCTCATTTTTATAAAGACATTGGTTATATTTGAATGAATCTCACCCTAGTAAATTGATTGCACTCTATATTGCTTCTATCTGAAAAGACTATATTTTAAAGAAAAGCAGATGGAACTTAGAGCATCATCATAAATGTGAAGTATGAGTAACAATTCAGTACATAATAGGCAGTTAAATGTTATAAAATCAGTTTAGTAACAAAATCATTTTTTTCTTTATAAATGAAACACACTGAAAATGTATTGGATTTTGTTTTAAAACTTCTTGGCATGAGAACATACTCTATTTTTATAAGCACTTATTGGCAGTTGCTAGTAGACTTGTAGGGAATAACATGCTTTTCCTTATTTCTTGCCCAGTAAAAATAAAATAGCATAAATTTTCAGAATGATAACCATCAAAATGTCTACTTTTTGGTTTGCTTGTTAAACTAAATAATGTCTGAAGTTTTGGGGCATTAAACACAAGTGTTCTAGAAGAGGAGCCCAACATTATATCGAGTAGAAAAAAATCACTGGATGTTTCAGATCTTTCAAGTAATATTTTCTAAAGCTATTAGCTTACATTTATATTTATTCAACTTGACTATCAAAATGATGTTTCATAAATTTCAAGTAGTAAGGAATATTTGGGGTACATAATTTAGTGCTGATTTCAGGTTACTGTTTAAATGAGAATGGATAGTTGTGTTCTATTTTACAGTCTCTAGAATACAACGCTGACTATTCTATATATTATCTCACCACTCATGCAGCTGGAACAATTAAAAGAGAGATTTTTAAAGAATACTGCTTTGCTTACTGTTGATATTAATATTTATTTGACTGTCCTCATCTTTTCTCACTAATAATTTTAATGATTAGTGAATTTTATAACTGCTATGAATGCTGTTCAAATTATAATTACCCTTGCAAATAGAATAAAGCATAATTTTTTGTTTTGTTGTTTCCTTGGTGATGGGACTATAACATGTCATGCTGGACAAAGCTAAGGTTCAAATAAAACAACTTGCTGTCACTTGTAATTGAATCAAATACAACTAGCTACTGAAATTACTTGTCCAAGAAAAAATAAGGCTTTGTAGTTAAAAAGTTGGCAAAGTAGTGCCAGTTGCAAGATAATTATCTTTTCAAAATATTTGTATTTCATAGTATTCTTTCCCCCTTCTATTTAAAGAGAAGATCTATGGTAGATAATTGTTTGATATTTTGTGCTTTAAAGTTTAGATTATGTTATACTTCAAATATGATATCTATATGATTATTTTTCCTGAAAACAATAACTTGGGTACTTGAATATATAAAGTGGAGCTGCAAAGCAATTAAGTGTATGAAGCTCTGGCTGCCATCTTAACACCAAGACTGTAAATAATAAACATATTTTTTAAGCCCCAACACTATATGGTGACATTTTATAACATAAAGGAATAGATAATATATTTATATGTCAAATTTGTGGCAAAGTTGTTTAAAACATATGATTAGTTTTCAAACTGTAAAGATCTCAGTGCTATCACACTTGTAAAATGAGTCATACTGAAACAATCTAGAGAAGGAAATGCCAAGAACTGATTCTATGACCTTTAAATATCTACGAAGGCAGTTTCTATTCATAAATTATGCTTCCGCATATGTTTTTGTTTATTACAAAATACTCTATGCACCTTAAAAGCAGCTCATATAGAGTAAGAAGTAGCAGAGTATAAAAAGGATATTAAAAGCCATGCAAAAATAATAATGGTACTTGAATTCTCTATCTGGGCCTTCATGTGTCTACATTTTTGTTTTTTCAGATAGTCATTTTGGAAGTTTATCATTCTATACACATAAGTAAATATAAGTGTCTATAGAGTATTTTATATGTTAAACCAGAGTAAAAAATACTCTATTTGTTCTTCTGCACTTTGGTATTGTTTTTATTTGACATAGTTTGAAAATTATTTCATCTAAGAGTCTATATTGTTGAGTTACATTACTTTTCAATAAAAAGTCAACTTTTTACACTCAAAAAGAAAATTTACATTGAATTTATACTTTCAGACTTGACTATATGTGAGTGACTATAGTAGTATGACTAAAACTTGAGTGATTTTTCTTTGAAAGCAGGCTTTTACCAGGAGCTTTTCAAACCAGCATGATAACAATGTACTATAGAATTGTTCAACTATACCTGAAGTGCACACAGTGAAAATATGTAAATGTTAGTTTCTGTACCATACTTTCTCAGAAAAAAGTCATGGCAAAAACAAGCAGATTGAAATAGATGTGTTTAAAAGCAAATTCCAGAATTTCTTGTACTAAATATAAATAAAGCATCACTTATAAAGGGTCTGAGGTACAAATCATGAATTCCAGTCACAACTTTATCATTCATTAGCTTTTTCGCTATAATAACATCATTTGAGTTTTGTCATCATTGAAAGAGTACTATTCCTATGTTCAAATTTAGTGAGATAGATGATAAAAGAATTGAATTATGCTGCCAACACTGATATAATAATTGTAATACACATTTATGCCTCACTTACTTTGTACTACAAAATTTACAAACAATTCATTTACTCTACACAGAAATGCAATGGAAGCAATATTTGAATAAGAGTATCTTGTAGAATTAGACTATGTCTTACTTTTTCTGGATTAAAAGCATCAGTCAGTGGTTTGCAATGCTGAAAAAATAATAAGCCTTTTCTCAATTTTCATAAGCATGAGATCTTTGGCTCTCTGCTAGGGAAACAGACATGCTTCCTGATACTGAAA
>PVIH01016102.1:0-46960 GCA_004025045.1 Sigmodon hispidus | reverse complement strand
ACTTATGTATACAATCATATCATCTGCAAATAGAGATAGCTTCACTTCTTCTTTTCCAATTTGTATGCCCTTAATCTCTTTTCGTTCCCTTATTGCTTTAGCTAAAACTTCGAGAACTATATTGAATAGATAAGGGGAGAGAGGACATCCTTGTCTAGTTCCTGATTTTAGTGGGATTGCTTTGAGTTTTTCTCCATTAAGTTTGATACTGGCTGTCGGCTTCTTGTAAATCGCCTTAATTATATTTAGGTATTCTCCCTTTATTCCTGATCTCCCCAGGGCTTTAATCATAAAGGAGTGTTGGATTTTGTCAAAGGTTTTTCCGCATCTAAGGATATGATCATGTGGTTTTGTTCCTTTAGTTTGTTTATATGATGGATAACATTTACAGTTTTTTGTATGTTAAACCAGCCCTGCATTTCTGGGATGAAGCCTACTTGGTCATGGTGGATGATATCTTTTATGCATTGTTGTATACGGTTTGCCAAAATTTTGTTGAGAATTTTCACATCAATATTCATGAGGGAAATGGGTCTGTAATTCTCCTTCTTTGTTGTGTCTTTGAGTGGCTTGGGTATTAGGGTGATTGTGGCCTCATAAAAGGAATTTGGCAATATTCCTTCAGTTTCTACTGTGTGAAATAGTTTGAGGAGTAACGGTAGTAATTCTTCTTTGAATGTCTGGTAGAATTCGGCACTGAAACCATCTGGACCAGTGCTTTTATTTTTGGGGAGGTTTTTAATGACAGCTTCAATTTCCTTAAGGGTTATAGGCCTATTTAGATAATTAATCTGATCTTCATTTAATTTTGGTAGATAGTACCTGTCCAGAAAGCTGTCTATTTCTTCTAGGTTTTCCATTTTTGTGGAATACAGATTTTTAAAATATGACCTGATAATCCCCTGTATTTCCTGGGTGTCTGTTGTTATGTTCCCCTTTTCATTTCTGATTTTGTTGATTTGAACACTCTCTCTCTGTTTTTTGATTAGTTTGGCTAAGGGCTTATCTATCTTGTTCACTTTCTCAAAGAACCAACTCTTAGATTCGTTGATTCTTTGTATTGTTCTTTTTGTTTCAATTGTATTGATTTCAGCTCTAAGTTTGATTATTTCCGGCCATCTACTCCTTCTAGGTGAGTTCGCTTCTAATTGTTCTAAGGCTTTCAGCTGTGCTGTTAGGTCTGTAGTGTGGGATTTCTCAAGGTTTTTCATATAGGCATCTAGTGCTATGAATTTTCCTCTTAAGACTGCTTTCATTGTGTCCCACAAGTTTGGATACGTTGTAGATTCATTTTCATTGAATTCTAGGAAGACTTTGATTTCTTTCTTAATTTCTTCCTTGACCCTGAGATGGTTCAGCTGATTGATGTTTAGTTTCCATGAGTTGGTAGGCTTTCTTTGGGTTTTGATGTTGTTGAACTCTAAGTTTAGGCCCTGGTGGTCTGTTATGTTACAAGGGATTATTTCCACTTTTTTGTATCTGCTGATATTTGCTTTATGACCAATTATGTGGTCAATTTTGGAGAAAGTTCCATGAGGAGCTGAGAAATATGTATATTCCTTTGCCTTTGGGTGGAAGGTTCTGTAGATATCTATGACATCCATTTGCGTCATAACCTCATTTAGACTCCTTATTTCTCTGTTGAGGCTCTGTCTGGTTGATCTATCCAGGCTTGAAAGTGGGGTATTGAAGTCTCCCACTATTAGGGTATAAGAATTGATGTGGGATTCGAGCTTTAGCAGTGTTTCTTTTACATAGGTAGGTGCCCCTATATTAGGGGCATAAATATTTAAGATTGAAATCTCCTCTTGACCAATTTTTCCTGTGATGAATAAGTAGTGACCCTCTTGGTCCCTTTTAATTGCTTTTAGCTTAAAGTTTACTTTGTTAGATATTAGGATTGCAACCCCTGCTTGTTTCTTAGGACCATTTGACTGGAAAATCTTTTCCCAACCCTTTATTCTAAGCCTGTGTCTGTCTTTGCAGTTGAGGTGTGTTTCTTGCAGGCAACAGAAGGATGGCTTCTGTTGTTGTATCCATCTTGTTAGTGTGTGACGTTTTATAGGAGAGTTGAGACCATTGATATTAAGGGAAATTAGTGACCATTGATTCATATTTCCTGCCATTTTTGGTGGCAACTTGTTTTATTTCCTTTCTCTAGGGTATACTTCTGTGGACTTATTGATTGTTTGTGATTTCGTGGGTGTATCTGTGGTCCTTAGGTTGGAGTTTTCCCTCTAATACTCTCTGTAGTGCTGGATTGGTAGATAGATATTCTTTCAGTTTGAGTTTGTCCTGAAATACCTTGTTTACTCCATCTATGGTGATTGATAATTTTTCAGGGTATATTATTCTAGTTTTGTATCCATGCTGTTTTAGCATCTGTATAACTTCTGACCAAGCCCTTCTAGCTTTCATCGTTTCCATTAAATAGTCAGACGTTATTCTGATGGGTCTGCCTTTATGTGTGAGTTGGCCCTTTTCTTTTGCAGCTCTTAAAATTTTTTCTTTGTTCTGTATGTTTTGTGGCTTGATTATAATGTGGTGCGCTGACTTTTTTTTTGGGATCATATCTATTTGGTGTTCTGTAAGCTTCTTGTATCTTTATAGGCATTTCCTTCTTCAGGTTAGGAAAGTTTTCTTCTATGATTTTATTGAAAATATTATCTGTGCCTTTGAGCTGCTATTCTTCTCCTTCTTCTATTCCTATTATTCTCAAATTAGGTCTTTTCATGGTGTCCCAGATTTCCTCAACATTTTGAATTATGGCTTTTTCAGTTTTACTATTTTCTTTGACTGATATATCTATTTGAGCTACTGAGTCTTCCACTTCAGAGATTCTATCTTCCATCTCTTGAACTCTGTTTGTTATGCTTGTATCTGTGGTTCTAGCTTTTTTCTTCAGGTTTTCTATTTCTATCTTTGCCTCATTTTGTGCCTTTTTTATTGCTTCCATTTCAGCTTTTATTTCCTGGCATGTTTATTTCATAGATTTGTTCATCTCTTCCAATTTTTTGTTTGTATTTTCTTCTATTTCTTTAAGCCTTTTTTTCATATCTTCTTTTAGAGCTTCAATGATCATCAAAAAGGAATTTTTGGTGTTGCTTCCTTCTGTTTCCTCTTCATTGCTCAGTTCATGTCTTGTATTTGTAAGATTGCCACTCTCTTCTGGAGTTACCATGTTGTCCTTTGTATTATTATGTAACTTTTTGCACTGACATTTGCCCATGGCTTCAGTAGTTCGCAATTAGATGGCTCCTGGTCAGTTGTGGCACTCGGGTTTGTGTGCCTCCTGTCACCTCTCTGGTCAGGGTCTGAGTCTGTCCTTCAGAGACCCCTGCAGATGTTGTCTCGCTCAGTTTGAGTTGGCGGTGGGTAGTCGTGCAACTTCCCTCAGCAGGAGCTGCGGGTATGGAGACCGGCAGAGTTTATCTGCCCCTGCTCCAGAGTGTGCTGGGACTTTGCAGACAGCACTTGTTCCCGCGAGCAGAACCGGAAGCTATGGGAGCTCAAGTCTCCCTCCCAGGCTGGGATATAGGCTCTTGGGCCTGGTGACCCCACCTCACCTCTGGGCGTGGTCTGAGTCTGTCCTTCAGAGACCCCTGCAGATGTTGGCTTGCTCAGTTCGAGGTGGCAGTGGGTAGCCGTGCAACTTCCCTCAGCAGGAACTGCAGGTATATATAGGTAATTTTCAAACATTTTAAAGACCTACAAAATATGACATTTGAAATGTTTTAAGAATTAGACTTTTCTGGATAGTAAGAAACATCTGCTTCTGGCAGTACCAGTTATTTCAAAGGTGATGATATAAATAATAATAATAAAAAAGCTTTTTATGGAGTTGGCTTACAATGTGAAAAATCTAGCCATTTGAACAAGAAACTGCTCTTGCCTGGACTGACTGACAGTATGTTGTATAAACTGGACATGCAGGACTCATAGGAAAGTGATTACTGAATTTTGCCAAACAAGGTGAGATGGTCCTTTAAGTTCTTGATTCAAAGAAGAAATTTCCAGACATTCTGCAAGACAAAGAGAAATGTGACTAACAAACTTTGCCAATAGGTAAAATATCCCTTAAATTTTTCTGCCTCACTAAAATGTCTGCCAGAGACTCTAGACCTACAGGCTGAAGATAGATGCCCCAAAATTGCAGAAGAATTTTGGGTGACTGACCAGTCATTACTAGAATTTTGAAAGTTGCTTATGATGTACTTCCTATTTATTTAGATAATATTATATCCTTCTGGGGTCTTTGATGGACTTGAAGACTAGACAGTTATAATTATAGTTTTCCTTAGTCATGATAAAAGGTAACTTAAATGTGAAACTTTAGACTCACAAAAATAGTATAAATATTATTCTTAGTTTGCTACTTACAAATAAACTAAATATTGTAACTATAATTCCTGCTTGATAATTGCTTTGTTACATATAATTTTACTATATTAAAATAAAAACCTTCCTTTTTAATTAGGTAGAAAAGGAAAAGTACTGTGGGATGGTCTTTCTGTACACTGTGAATATGTGTTGCTACTATTGGTTTATGATAAGACAACTTTCAGACAGGTGGGAAATCCAAGTAGAGAGAAAGAGGAAAAGAAAAGACAGGGTCAGAGAGACACTGTGAGCCACTCACAAAGCAAGATGTGACTGTACTAGTAAGCCAACAGATACATAGTGATACATAGATTCATAGAAATGGGTTGCAACAGCTAGCAAGTAAGATGCCTGAGCCATAAACCAAATGGTTTATAATTAATGTAAACCTCTGTGTGTTCATTTAGGATCCAGCGGCTATGGACCACAGGGGTTGGATTAAGACACAGAAACTTTCATCTACAAATTTCTGCTTTTTTCTCTTTTCAGAATTCCATCAGTTTGAGTTTTCTTTATTGCTTCTATTTCAATTTTCACATATTGGACAGTTTTATTTATTTCCTTCTATTGTTTGAGTTTTCCTGGATTTCTTTAAGGTATTCATTTTCTCCAGAATGCATATACATATAGGCTAATTTAGTCTTTTTCTTGTGCTTCACCTATGCTGGAGTGTTCAGGGCCTGCTGTGCTAGGGTTGCTGGACTCTAGTACGAAATATTGTCCTGGTTGTTATTAATTGTGTTATTATGCTGGTTTCTTGGTATCTGAGTCCCTGGCAGTAATGGATTTTTACTTTTTGTTGTTGAGAAAGGAAGAAGAATGAATGTGAAGTTGGATGGATAGCCAGATGAGATCATTTGTAGGGAGTAAAAAAAATTATCCTAATATAATGTCTAAGGAATTTAAAATGAATGAATAAATAAGTAACAAAACGCTCAAAGTTAAAATTATTCCAAAACTCTATTTTAGCACTGGACTTTGGAAAACCAAAATGAGCAGAGTCAAAATGCTACAAAGATCAATGAAACCAGATTCCTTAACTTCTACACAGTTATGAGATAGATTCTAAGTTATTCGGTAAGTTGATAAAGGCTACTGCACTTGAAGAGTTAGTTAGAACTCTAAATAAGGAAGTTCAGGTCTATTTGATTAAATAACACAACACTGGTACACAAGACATAAGTAGGTATTAAAAAAATAGTAGCCACTACTGCCGGAAATATAGCTCAGTTCTGGGCAGAGTGCTTTCATGACATAGGTGAGACCTTGAGTTCAGTTCTCAACATATGCAGACACACACACACACACACACACACATTGGGGGGGGGGAGAGAATAATGCTCTTGTACATAATAAAGATTTGTCACTCCTATTGGTTTAATAAAAATAATGATTGGTCAGTACCAAGGCAGGAAGTATATGCAGAGTGACCAGAACTTGAGAATTCTGAGAAGAGGAAAGGCAGAGAAGCATATGCCAGCAAGATTCAGAGGAAGCAAGATGAGAATACTGGACTGAGCAAAGCTACTAAGCCACATAGCTAAACATAGAAAAGAATTATGGATTAATTTAAGTGTAAATTAATCAAAATCAAACAACACTGATTTTGGAGAGGATGTAGAGCAAAGAAATGCTTCTCCACTATTGGTAGGAGTGCAAACTTGTACAGTCCCTTTCAAATCAGTGTGTCAAATTCTTAGAAAATTGGGACTCAATCTACCTCAAGAAACAATGATACCTTGGTTTCAATGATACCTTCATTCCCAAAGGATGCTAAATCATACCACAAGGACACTTGCTCAGTTATGTGCTTAGCAGTTTTATTCATAATAGTCAGAACTTGGAAACAAGCTGGATGTCCCTCAACTGAAGAATGAATAAAGAAAATATGGTACATATACATGATAGAGTATTACTCAGCTGTAAAAAAACCAAAATACCAATGACATCATAAAATATATGGGCAAATAAATGAAACTAGAGAATGTCATCTTGAGTGAGGTAACCCAGACTCAGAAATATAAATATGTGTATACTTACTCATAAGTGGATACTAGATGTAAACTAAAGGATAACCAGACTACAACCCACAGCTCCAGAGAAGCTAAGGAAGACCCTAAGAGGGATGCAAGGATTGCCCTGGGAAGAGGATATAGATGAGATCTCCTGAGTAAACTTGAGATGGGAGTCAGTAGAGGGAAGGTGATGGGGACTGAGAACATGAGAATTGGGCTGGTCAAGCTGGGAGAGGGACAGAGTGAGAGAACAATGAAAGAGATATCGTGATAGAGGGAGACATCATGGAGTTAGAGAGAAACATGCTGCTAGGGAAGTTTCCAGGAATACACAAGGAATGTATATTCCTTAGACTACTAGCAATAGTGGAGAGGGTGTCTGGATTGGCCTACTCCAGCAATCAGATTGGTGAATACCCTAACTGTCATAATAGAGCCTTCATCCAGTAACTGATGGAAGCAGATGCAGAGATCAGCAGCCAAGCACCAGGCGGAGCTCTGGGAGTCCAGTCAAAGACAGGACTGGAGTAAGGGGAGGGGGTCAAGATCATGATGGGGAAATCTTCAGAGCCTGAACCAAGCTTGTGGGAATTCATGAAATTTAGACTGATAGCTGTGGAGCCTGCAGGGGACTGGACTAGGCTCTGCATATGGGAGACAGTGTGTAGCTTGGTCTGTTTAAGGAGTCCCTAGTAGTGGGATTAGGATTTATCCCTGGTGCATAAACTGGCTTTTTGGAGCCCAGTCCCTGTGATGGGACATCTTGCTCAGCCTTGATGCAGGGGGGAGGGCTTGAACCTGCCTTATGTGAATGTGCCAGGGTTTGCTGACTCTCCATGGGAGGCCCTACCTTTTCAGGGCAGGGGACTGGGGCTTGGGGAGGGGAGGGGAGGCCAGGTAAAGCCAAAAGAGAAATTTAAAAATTTCTTAAATAATAAAAAAAGAAAAAAATAATGCCACCAAATGAACAGAAACTTGTGCTTTGTAGAAGCTGCAATGCTTGTAACCCAGGTACACTTATTTATTTAACACAGTTATAGTAGGACATTAACATGCTCCCTTAGAGATTCCTAAGGTAAGAAATAAGGTTTTTCCATTTTGTGGCATTGTAGCTAATATATAAAAAAATGCACAGGGAACTAGTGCTCATCAGGATAATGGTATTTTCCTCAACACAACCTGAAAAGAAGGAATTATAAAACCTACTTTTCAACACAGAAAGACTGATGAGAGGAACTCTCACAGGACAAATATGGAAAGAGCTGGAGAGAGTTAGTACCTTTCTGCAAAGCAGAGGAACCTTGTAATCAGCCCACCAGTTGCCCATGATGCTTCTAGCCAGCTCAGTGGATCACTTGCTTGATTTGTGTTTACACTGTATAAATTGGTGAGTTAATTAAATCATAGAATTACATTATTTTGAACTGACAGATTTTTAATTAGAAAATGATAAAAGACTTAAATCAACTTTTAAGGTTATTTTACATTAAAAATATTTTGGGGGCTGGAAATATAGTTCCAAGAAGCAAGCTGCAAGGAGCTACCCATTCCTTCCTACAACTGCACTGGTGTCACAGTCATGCATTGCCATGCCTGGCTTTTTCATGAATGTGGGGATCTATACTCAGGTCCTATGTATTTATGCAACTATTAATTTACCAATTGAGCCATCTCCCCAGCCTCTGAAAGTCTTTATTTAGTTAAACAGGAATATTGATCAGCTTGTCAGAGAACTCTGGAACATCAAATGTTCCATCTTGATAGTCTCACCTCATTTGCTGTTGTGGGATATTATCTCAAGGTAATAAGATAATTGTGTTTATGTTGCTTTTGTTTAACTTTGTGAAGCTGTGTTATTGTGCTTATGTAAAATGCTTGATGGTTTAATAGAAAGTCAAGTGGCCAATAGCAACCAGGATAGATGGAGCTGGTAGGCAGAGAGAATAAATAGAAGGAGAATTCTGGAAGAAGAGAAAAGAAGGAGCAAAAGGGAGGAAGACACAAGAGAACAGCTACCCAGCTACACAACAAGCTATGGAGTAGGAAAAAAAGATATACAGAAATAGAAAAAGATAAAAGCCCAGAGGCAAAATGTAGATAGGGTAAGTTAAGAAAAGCTGGTAAGAAACAAGCCAAGCTAAGGCCAGGCATTTATAATTAAAAATAAACCCCCATGTGTAATTTCTTTGGTAGGTGGATGGTGGCCCCTTCAAAAGAGCAAAAACAATAACAACATTTTTATATTTCAACATGGGGCTATAGTGAAAGGAATACCATCAACATCTTGATGCTCAATGTGAGGCTAGAACAAAAGAAAATTTAACAACAATTTACTAAGGAGAAGGTAATCCCAGCTTGTTTCCTTGACCTTGAAGTTCATCTAATTTGAAGTTTCATTGTATGACACAAGCATGGCAAATACACATCTTGCCTATTCTCTGGCAGACAGTATTAGCTCACAATATCTACAGAGACTACATGTGGTCTGGAACCCATTTCAGCACAATGCAAGATGACTAAAGGAAAACTCAGAGAGAGAACTTCTCTCTAGGTTTATAACACATAAAGGGCTGAACTGAGGAGTCTGAGTTGTGCACACTCTGTGACTAGGGAGTGTTTTATCATGGGTGACTGTACTGGATCAATCTAAACAGTCAGGTTTTACATTTTCTCTCCACTTGAACTTGTGGCCTAAGGGAAGGAATGTTTTAGGAAGAGTTGCTGTCATACCTTCTCATGGTTACCTGTTAGGAAACTGAAGCATTTTAGTAATGATGATAATCCAAGTTCCTGTAGACCTCTAGGAAAGGCATCTTGGTTTTCTGTTATTTAAGGAATCTTTTCCTTCCTTTGAGCAACACATCATTTTCATGTGACAGACTCATGATTTGAGAATCATTGTGTTGAGATACACTGATTACAGCCTTGGCCCTTTCACAGACCTCCATGGGCTAAAGAGGGCAGGCATCTTGAAACAAACCTTTTGTCATACCTCATATAATGGCACAACTGAGGTTCTCTTGCTTATGAGTAGAAATGACCCAGTGAATTATCATTAGATAGAAGCAAGGGTTCTTAGCAGGAAAAAGTCACCACCAATTGGATGCACCAGTGCTCTGTTTGAACTCTGTGAAGGGTCATAATGTGGAAATTTAAATAAAACGCCATCAATATGGCTTTAAGCAATCATACACCAAGTATTGATTTAGTCTACTCTTAACTTGAAATGTAAGATCAATATAATTGAACATGTCTGTCAAGTTCATTGATGGGAAGTGTACAATTAGAGACTCCAGTAGAAATGTGAGCAGGACCCTGACTAACTTTACAAGGACCTGGGGTGCATGGTAGTTGCTTTGTAGTTGACTAGAAGAGAGATGGCCTTCATTACAAAGAATATTGAACTATTTGTTCCTATATACACCTGAAAGCTATATGCATTTTTAAACTGTGTACATAAAGCAATGAAAACATCTTTGGGGATTTATCACATGGTGTCTTCCCTAGTTTCTATTTCAGAAATCTTTCTTGACTTTGTAACTCTTCTTTATATTAACCATAGACATGTATCCTGCATGGATACTGTTAGCTTCTCTGTGCTGAGGACACTGTCCAGTCTATATTTGTAGCTCAGAAACTGTTTGTTTAATAAATAAACATGCTGAAGTTGGGAAAATGTTGCTCTTATGTCAGGACTTCTCTTATTATTAATTAATTAATTCTCTCATAATTAATTACACTTACATTTCTGCACAGCTTTATTTTATTTTATTTTTTATAAATAAATCAGTGAAGACTGGCTTGAGGTGAGATAAGTCAGTTCACTTTGTTCTATGTTTTGGCACTTTTGGGAATGAATGAAGATGCTTCAGATGGTGCAAAGATGAAACACCTAAGAAGAGCCAAAATTCTCCTCTCTTATTTCTATGTGTTCACTGTGATAACATGGTTGCCTGAGTGTACATGCCAAGCCTCTCCATAGCCATCATGATTTTTATTATTCATAAAAGAAAGATTCTCCTTCAAAATACTGATTGTCACATTGCCTAGAGTATACAAACTCAAGTGTCCATCAACTCCACCATCTACACAGGGACATTCCTGAGAGTGAAGATCAGCCCTATCAATAACCAATTTAGGGCAGTGTAATGTTGACAAGGTGAGCCAAAGATAGCATTTTTATAGTTCCAGGTTAAAAAAAAATATGATGCTAAGCAATTGGAGAGCAGGAGAATGGAAAAAAAAAGTTGGTACATACTTAAAAATATTCTTTACAGAATTGGTTATGTAAGTATATCTAAAGCACTAAAGATTTCTAAATATAAATAAAACATAAAGACACAAAGACCACAAACAACATCATCTCAAGACATCTGCTGGTAAAACAAATGACGCATACAAAGATATTTATAATAGTTATATGTGTAATATTTCAGAATGGATTGTTGAAAATCTTCAAGTATGGAAGGCTAAATTGAAGAATGTTCACACAATAGGGTTATATATAGAAATTAAAAGAAACTAATGCTTCATGTATTAGCATAGAAGACATAATTCTAGGGGATTCTGTTGTATGATCTCACTTTGAAGGCTATCAACAGATGAAGCTGATACAGATGTTAGGGGTTAAAATGATAGCTGTTTTTGGGGAGTCCATCCTGAGAAGGAGACAGGATGCACACAGTGACTATCTGACACCTCATCTGGGCAACAGTTGATGAGTCTGATAGAATTTAAGGCTCTACCAGGCTGTATGCTTACGGTTTACCAGCTTTGAGTAGAGTGAATAACAGCTTGTGTTACACAAGCATGAGGACCCATATAATCTCAGAACCCTTGGAAAAATCCCTGCACTGGATAAATAGGGATGGAGATAGTAGATCTTGTGAGTGAGCTGGGAAGTCAGCCAAGTGGAATCGGTGAGCTTTGGGCTCAAGAAACCAGTCCCAAGGGAATAAAATGGAGAACAATAGGAGGACCCTTAATGCCCTTCTCTGGTCTGCACATGTGAGTACACAGGTATGACCCTCACACAATCACATATGCATTTATTATATGCACACCACAGAAAAACACAGATAACCCCTCCCCTCCAAAGTTCGGAGTTTGGGTTTAGCATGTATAACACCCTGGGTTCAGTCTCCTGTACTAGAAAAAAAAAAGATTTGTTAACTTTAGAGAAGGTGAATCGTAGTAAGAAAAAGAGAAAGAAACCCGACAATACTTAGAAAGATTTTTCCCAGTATGTTCTGATGACCCAAGTTTGATTCCTGCAACCTACTTTTTTGGAGCACAGCATAAAGTTCCCTATGCCCACCACATATTTCCAGAGAATCCAGGAATGTTAAGCACCTAGGTGTTTTTTTCCCCCAAAGGAAAAGATATATAGCCTGTTTACCCAGATAGCTGGGAATTGGAAGTGATTGATACCCTGTTGAGCTGCTTTGTCTATTGTTCCATGCTCTATCAAGCTCCTACAACCAGGACTGGAAGTGGTTAGTAATCAAAATGATCTTTATAATCAGGGGTTCTCCAAGCTCCCACAACCAGGACTAGAGATATCTAACAGCCCAAATGACCTCTGAGCTATCTGTATAACCAAGACCAGGTCAGATCTTTTCATAAGTCCTTAAGGTAAAACAAGTAGTCTATCTCTAGACTCCATCTTCCTGGAAGAAATGACATATACTTGAATCAAGTTTCAATATAATTATGATTTTTTGTGTGCCAGGGATTGTATTACAAAAATCTTTTTTTTTTCAAATAAACTGCCTGGCACCAGACTCTTCAGAAGTTTTGATCCAGGTTAATGAGGTCAATCTGAACAGAATTTTTATTATCTTCACAGTTTGCATCTCTACCTGGACACCTAAGCAGAGGTAGAAGGAAGAGAGCCAGCTTAACAGAACTGATCACCACATGCACAGTGTAGCAGGTCCATACCCCCACCCCCAGATATCATGGGTGTTCAAGAGCACACACACATACACACACACACACTTAATAAAAAAGTAAAAACCTACTTAGAAGGAAAAAAAGGAATTAGATTACTTCTAGAGTCAATAAAGATTTTCTGGTGCTAAATTGAATATTGGCGTTATAATAATGAATGGGCGATTAAAAACCACAAGGCAGAAGAACCATGTCTTATCAGGTTCTTTTTTTGGCATAATTAATGCTCTTTTCAATTCTCAAATATGTCCTCTTCTCTGAAAACTATGTATGTAACAAATTACTCTCAAAGCTTAATTAAAAATTTAAATATAGCTCATGATATTTTGCATCCAGAATTCATGCAAGGCTCAGCTAGGCAAAGCTTCTATTTCTGTTGGTCCTGAAGGATGAAGTCAGTAAGTGATCTGGTTTGGAGGGCACAGAGATGTTCCACACATGAATTCTGGTGCTTTAGTGGAGAAGATAGAAGGCTGGGTTCAGCTGTGATAGTGGGCTGAGGTTCATGCACACTCATCTCCTGAGGCAAAGCAACCACCATCTTGAAGTCAGCTGCATGTGCCTTTCAAAAGATCATCCCAACTAGGTTAATCATTTACACATGACATGGAGGCATATCATAGGTCAGGGGATTCTTTCCTGGGTATCTAGTTACTTCATCTGTCTGGATACAAGGACACCTTCATCCCAGCTGTGTAAGAATTTTGAGATGTGGCCAGCTGGGGAAGGGGTGCTCACACTCCTGCAAGTAACCCTTTCCAGAAGCTCTTTAAAGAAGACAAGTAAATTTATTAATGACCCAGGATAAACTTTGATAAAATCATACCTCAATTTGTCTTTGGGACCTTGGGAGGAGGGGTAGATGTAACTTTATGTCTGCTCCAGAACAGGAATTTTGGCTACAAGATCTTAGGGTGTTTAGACCTTGAACATATTCCCAGATAGGTGAGGACAACCTGAACTTTTAGAATGCAGCTTTCAAAATCACATCATATCTTTGTACACTCTGTTAGTTGAAGCAGATGCAGCCTGCTCCTGTTCAAGAAGAGGGACATAAACCTCCTATCTCAAAAGGAAGACAGTCAAATAATTTGCATTCACATTTTATAAATCACTGTGCTCTACTTAAAACAGATCCAAAGAGAGCTTTCAGCAAGTATACACTCTTGCTACCTTCTGTTCCCTGTTCTTCTCACAGCTCTGTACTGTGAGCTAATACTTAAATGATTCCGTGTTCTTGTGTTCATTTTGTCTTACCAGTGCTGAGTATTGTCCATATGTTTATTATCCTTTTGATAAAAACATCCTAAGGAATCTCTCTTTGTTTGCAGATAAACCCCAAACTCCTTTGCCTGTCATTCAAAGGTCTTTATTCCCTGACTCTCACTGAATTTTTCTAAAATATCTTCCATAGCATCTACAGCTGAATGTAGCTCTATGAGACTCAGGAAGTCAATAAACCACCCAAGTCTAGAAAAGCTGAAACTTAAGATACAATTCATAAGGCCCCTCCTCAAAGTCACAAAGTAATAAAAGAAAGAAAGAGACAAGAAGAAGAAGAGGAAGGAGGAGGAGGAGAAGGAGAAAGGGAAAAAAAGATCTGGGGAAAAGAGATACTCTGATTTGTCCAGCTGTCTGTAAACTTCTCAGAGGACTCCAAGTGTACAGCTTTTGTGAGTCCTCTTTTCAGGAATGGCCCCTACATGTTTTCCATGATGCTCCAAGTATTTCCTCACCATGCTGCTGTAATGGACTCCCACCCAGTAAACTGATGGGTTTGCCAAGTTGGGCTTTGATTTGCTGGTTCCCTATATGGGATGTATAGATGTTTGTCTCCCTAGTGAGAAACACAACACACCTCCATGATGTTCATTTCTTCATTTAACAAACATTTATTGAAGGGCTGGTTCTGTGCAAACTAGTAGAAAAAGAGGCAGAAATGTTCCTTACACTCTAAGAAAGCTGACAGTTTTCTGTTGTAACTCTTTGTATCTCTTGACCTTCTTATGACAATTCAGTTTTTTTCTTTTTTTAATTGCTAAAAGTATCTTAGAGCTTGTGTGAGTAGCTAAACTCTGAAACTGTGTGACCTTGAGACAGGTCTCCTTTGGGCCTCAAGATTTTTTTTTCCCATAAACTGGGCTAATAACACCTCTCACATAGGCCTATAACATTCAAATGGTATTATATATAAAACACTTAAGGTAAAACTTGGTGAACAGTGAGCAATATATAAGTGGCAGTAACTGTTGTCATTATTCTTAAAGAATTGTTCTTCAGAATTTTCACCGTATCCCCCCACCCCTTTAGGCTACAGACATGCTATACCAAGGCTGAGCAAAGTCTCGTTTGTTAGTGAAACTGGCTGGGAGGTGTGGGAGCTGCTGGGTCAGGAGAAATAGCTGGAGTCCTGCACAACAGCCTATTAGTGGGACCTCTGGCCAACTTCCATCTCCGCACTTTACCTTTTCAGTTTTTGAGGTCTGCATAATGATATCTAACACAGAGTTGTCATGGGGTGTAATGAGGTCTGATTTGTAAATTGCCTAGTTAAGTGTCTGATGCATGGTACGATTGCCCAAATGATGATGATAATGATGCAGAAGAGTGTAATGATGATGGTGAAATGATAACTCTGACAATTCTTAGAATTCCTTCTAGTTAGTTACTCTGCTACACAATTCTGTAAGTGTCCTTTTGGATATTTTAATACCATTAGAATCATAGTTTTCCTAATTAGCATCATGTTATATTTAATTAATCTCCTTTATATAATTTTCTGTAAATGGGTAATGTCTTTAAGTTCCAGACCATATAAATTTGCTTCATTTTTGAAATGAGTAAGGTGTTTCTTTATACATGTTCACCATAGTTCACTTCATTAGTGACTTCAAGAAGAATACTCAAAAGTTTCCAAAATTTCCTATTATGTACCAGAATATTAAAGTACTGAACTAAATTAATGCCTTTTTATACTTATTATTTCCTGAAGATAATCTACTTGTACCAAGAAAGCATCCTCAAAGTTTTGTATACATGCCTAGTTGTTTATTTCTATTATTTCATTTACTGGTACATTGTCAGTGTTTATGCCCCCTAATTTTGTAGATAATAGTCACCTCTGTTCCAGAGTTAGGAAATAGAGCCCTTAGAACTTGTTAAATCATGAGGGCAGAACCTTCGTAAATGGAGATTTCTCATCTCCTTTTATCATATAGGCTCATGAGAAAGTGTGCTCATTATATAGGAAATGGGTCCTTACCAGGCATGTGTCTGCGGGTGTCTTGATCTCAGATTTTCAACCTCTGGAATGGTGAAAAGTATATTTCTGCTGGTTATAAATGTCCCTTAACCAGAGCTTATGACATTCTGTTGTAGTCACACTAATGGACTACAACACTCACCAGGTAGTATGGTCTGTTAAAGATAGCATTGCTGGAACTACGCCGTCCATAATTATTTACATTTTTGTCAAGGTTTATTTTCTTCAGAATACACCTTTCTACTAGGAAAATTAGTAGATATATTCTCAGTACCATGGCTTTTTAAAAAAAATGCTTCTGTGTATTCTATGAGGAATTCCAACAACTTTGATATTGTCATATGCCTTTGCCATCTGTTCAGTTCATGCTTGAGAACTCTGCAAAACAGATAAACTATCGACCAAATAAGTTATACTAATAAATCAAATAGCATTTTAAGTTTATAATTTTGTGTAGGGTCATATTTATAATTATCTCTGGATATATGTGGCCAACATGTTATAGGTTAGATATGACTGCTGTCAAAATGCTGCTTCGTTTAAAATTAGCATGTAATAAATTCACCAAATAATAATATGAGTTTCATTGAGCTAATTTACTCATTACATACCTTGATTGTCCATTTCCTTTTACTAGCACCCTTTACTCTCCCATACCCCCATCCACCTCTCCACTAGTACCTAATCTACACTTTTGACCCCCATACACATTTTACACATAAGAGAAATCATGAATACTTGCTTTAGTGAGTCTGGCTTTTAGGCTTCACCTGATTACCTTAAGTTTATGTGACTATCTTCTATGTTCCAGCTAGTGATGTGATTTCATTCTTCTTTGTGGCTGAATAAAATTCTACTGTGTATGCCTACTACACACATCTACTCATCTGTTGAGGAATGTCCAGGCTGATTCCATATCTCAGCATTATGAATAGTGCTACAATGAAGATGCCTGTGCAGGTGTCTCTGGGGTGCAACTTTTCTTCCTTTAGTTATATGCTAAAGATTGGTATAGCTGGATAACACAGCAGTTCCACTTAACTCTTTTGAGGAACTTTCATATTCATTGCACAGTGGCTGAGCTAATTTACATTCTCACCAGCAGTCTGGTTTCTTGAGCAAAGTGAACCCACACTTCTGGTAGT
Source organism: Sigmodon hispidus (assembly GCA_004025045.1). NCBI lineage: Eukaryota > Metazoa > Chordata > Mammalia > Rodentia > Cricetidae > Sigmodon > Sigmodon hispidus. The sequence continues at coordinate 30,206 of PVIH01016102.1, read as the reverse complement.
GTACACTACTTAATGAGTTGCTTCTGGGGAATCCACAGAAAGTCATTTCTCTGCTCAGCAATGCTTTTCAAGTGTACAGGTGATCAAGACCTTCAGCAAAACTACCTGTTAATTTGTTTGACAGTAGATAGGAGGGGAATGGTGTCAAGTGAGAAAGAGCTTACTCCACAGCCAACCAAGGAGTAAAAGGAATATATACAGAAGTAAGAAAAGGAAAAAGCCTAGAGACAGAGGAAAAGGAGGGTTCAAGAGACACCATAGAGGACTAGCCTGGCCACCAGCTCTGCCTCTTATGATTCTATCCCACTGTTTCCCAGAAGTTGAAAAAAAGTCAAAGGTGGCTTTAGGTTGTTCAAAGAAATTCTTCATGGACCAAAATTAGGAGAAAGTGCCTCACTAAGAGAAAGGTATATTTTTAGTACAGTTGACCCTTCATATCAGCTAGTTTAGCATACACCTAGTTAACAAACTAAAGATTAACATGATTTGCAAATGGAAGGCTTAGTATAGAACACTCGCATACTAGTTTTCTGTGGCGAGCCGCTTCTGGCCTGCAGAACGACGAGTCACCACACGCACGATTCTTCTCGGATCGCACTTTATTGGAGTACAGCTCAGTTGTGAAATGGTGGAAAGAAGACCCCGAGCCTGAGATTCAGCCTGCTTATATAGGGAAGCCTGGCGTGTGATTGGTGCCCAACACAATGCCTCATTAACATATAGCCGGTGATTGGTTCAAAGTAGTACTCATTAGCATATGGCTGGTGATTGGCCCAAAACAATGGCTCATTAACATATTTGAGGATCACATCGGATAGGTCCTTTCTCGATGCCTAATTAGCATAAGCACATTGGATTGGTCACTACCCGATGCCTAATTAGCATAAGCAGCAATAGAATGTTCTAGCGAGTTGTGCAAAGGCAAACCGCGCCCTACAGTTTTCATTACTACTACTAGTCAATATAAGCAACTATTTCTATTGCATTTCCACTGCATTGGGTATTATAGTTAATCTAGAGATGATGTAAAGTACACAGGAGAATGTGCATAGGTTATATACAATAATAAACAATTTTGGTACCTGTGAGGGGTCCTGGGACCAATTTTCTTTTCTTTTTTTTTTCATGTGGCAAAACAAATTAATAAAAATAAATTAAAATTTAAAAACTAATAATATGCCTAAAACAGGCCAAACAACATATAATATAATGTCTAAGTCATGTATATATATGTATATATGTATTTATTATTTGGTGATTTTACATCATGCACCCCATCAAACTCAGTTATCATTCCTCTCAGATTCATACCCACACTTATAATCTCCCCATTTACAAAAACACCCATTCATGCTGCTCATTTACTTACTGGATCATAATTAAACTCCTTGTGGCCAGACCCTTAAAGAACACAAGTCTTTCTTCACTCACACCCCTGCCAGAGGCCATCAATGCAGAAGCACCAAAGGTCAAAAGTATTTTTATGTTTTAATGTACATGCTGGTTTTAATAATTAAGAAAATGGTATAAAAATAACAAGAAATGTATATTTCCTGAAGCAATCGTGTGACATGTTGAATGAGTTTGGATTTCAATCCTCCAAAGACTGACATCCTATGTACAAATACTGACACTTAGCACTTATACAAAAAAGTTGCAAACTGGGTGATTCTGAGCTCTATTCATTCTCCAAAAACATTTTTATTCTTGCCACACAAAATAGGCCAGATAATGTACAGTTTTTTTAAGTAGTTAGTAAGATTTATAATTGAACAGAGGCTGGCTGTTCACCAGGCTACACCTGCTTATCCCTGGGCATATGGCAGTATGGTATTTCTCAGCCTCTATTATACAGCATATTCACAAGACTGAAGTTTAACCCATGAAATACATGTGAACAGATATCATGTGCACCTTGTCTAGGTCTGGCTCATAATACCTGGCACGTGCAGCACCCACACGCCTTGTGCTTCTGTGTCCCTGTGTGGCAATGTGAGAAGCCTTCTTGCCCCTCTCCCTGTCTTTTTCTTGCTCACCCTATCTTGGGACAGTATTGTCTGGGCAAAAATGAGCTTGTTATGTGTGACCCATTATATATTTTGTGGTTCATAGGATAACACATTTGGTTGTCCCTCTCTTACATGCCTGGTAGCAAGGACTGTAAAATTTTTATCATGGTACAGTTCACTTTCCATGTTACCTATGTCCTCCTAGGGTATTATCCAGTTCTACTTCCTTTTAGGCAGCTTCTGTCATCAAAATTTAAGAATTTATATGTGATATTTTGTAATTCATTAGGATGATCTTGAACTTATAATTCTCCACATTCTACATCATGGATACTGATTATCTTTCTTAGTCTTTGATTTCTGTGACAAAAAATATTATGATAAAAAACAACTAGAGAAAGAAGGGCTTGTTTCAGCTTATAGTTCAGAGTCCATTATCTAGAGAAGTCATGGCAGAAATCTAGGGTCAGGAATTGATGTAGAAGTTATGGGAGACCACTGTTTACTGGTTTGCTCAGCTTGCTTTCTTATATCATCCAGGATAAGCAGCCCAGGAGTGGTACCACCCAGAGTGAGCTGGGTCCTCTCATATCAATCATCAGTAAAAAAAAGTCACCATAGGCCAATATGATGTTGTGCCCAATTTTAGAAGGCATGTATAAGGAGGAGGGATGCTGACCATAGAAAAAGAATTCATAAAGCTAATCAGGATAGCTTAGTATCTAGTTCACCTCATTTGCTATTTGTCATAGTTGAAATCTAGAATGTTTCTCAAAGACCCATATTTTAAAGGTTTATTCTCCAACATGATGTTGCTGAGGGAAAATGAATATTTTCAGAGATAAGACCCAATGGAAATTCTTAGATGATTGGGGATGTTTCCTAAAAGCAAATAGTGGGATCCTATTGCAGATGAGCCATCAGGTGAATGGCTTCTTGACCCCATGCTCTCACCTCGATAAACTAGGCTACCACAGTTCCAGAGCAAGGAAGCCAAATGATTGTGAACTGACATGTCAAAATTGTAAGCTAAAATTTTTCCCTTTCTAAGTTTGTTTATGTTAGTTGTGTTCAGCAACAGAAGGCTAATAGATTATTATTGTGTTGTATCAGCCTAGAAGGCTGCGGGTTTAGCTGTGATGCTAGGAGAGTTAGCTTAGTACTATGAAGTTATAGAAGTAATAAGAGATCTTCTTGACACAAGAAAAATCATTAAATGTTTTCTGTTGTATCAGTGTTATAGGATTAAAGGATGATTTTATTTCTCCTTTATTCAATTAAGAAATCCATCACATCTGGATTGCACACAATGCCACTAGACACTGTGTCAATCACCTCTCATGCTGATTTTCTTTCAGATATTCTAGTGAGAAACGGTCTTGTGGTTGTTGGGGACTTTGAGGTCTAAGCGGGGTAATGACTTTTCTTTCCTTCTTTTACTTTTTGAAGATAGATTCTTTTTCTCACATAATATAACTTGATTGTATTTTCCCCTCCCAGTTCTTCCCCATCTCCCCTCCCATGCAGATTCACCCTGTTTCTATCACTCATAAAAAAACAGGCTTCTAAGAGATAATAATATGATATAAGGTAAAACAAAAAATAACACACCAGAATAGAATGAAAAAAAAGAAAGAAAAGAGAAGGCACAAAAAGCAGAGATCCTCTTGTTCATAAACTCATGAATCTCATAAAAACAATAAACTGGAAGTCATAATACACTCACAAAGGGCCTGTATGGGAAAAAGAGAGAAGAAAAAATATGTAAATAAATTAAAATTAAAAATAGTAAGATGTAGTTAAAAAAAGGAAAGGCTATGACAACATCATGAGGCAAGAAACCTCCAAAGATGCCACTGAGTTCAACTTCTTTTTGCATCTACTGCTGGGCAGCCTACCCTTAAGAGTAGTTTACTTATGCAGTGAGACTCCTTTGGAGAAAACTAAATTTTCATTTCCAGGTGGTTAACATTTGGAGAGAGCTACTGGGTTAGGGATGGGGGCATGTATGGACTTCTTCCTCTCTAATACCCTATCTGGTGCAGGCCCATGAGGGCCTTGTGAATGCTGTCTCAGTCTCCGTGAGTTGATATGTATGCTGATCTTACTGATTAAAGAGCCTTGTTTATTTGTTGTTCTTTGTCTCCTCTGGCTCTTACACTTTTTTCCCTCCTTTTCTGTGGTATTCTCTGAGCCTTGGGGGGAAATATTTGATGGAGACATCATTTAGGTCTGAGCATTCAAAGATCTCTCACTCTCTGCATAGTGTCTGGATGTAGGTCTCTGTATTTGTTCCCCTTTGCTGCTTCGCTGATGATTGATGAGCAAGGCACTGATCCTATGCCATTAGGAGTCATTTCATTACTTTATTGTTTTTAAACCAGAAGTGTTTGGTTAAGCTCTAGGTCCCTGGGCTATCTATTCTCAGATTCTTGGTCGACAAACCAGTGTCGGTTATGGGTTCCATCTCATGAAGTAGGCCTTAAATCAAATCAGATAGTAATTGTTTATCTCACAAGCTTTGTGGTACCTTTACAATAGATGAAAGGGTTTGTACTGGATTGGAGTTTATATTTTCTCCTTTGGTAGTGTGCAAAATACCTTCCTGTACCAAAGATGTTAGCATGAAGGGCCAAAAGGCTCTATGTAGACACCTGTCAAATTCTCCACGTTTCATGAATTGTGTAGGTGTTTTCTTCAGCAATGAGGCCTTGCTGTCAGTTTGTGAAGAGCAATTTATAGTCTTGGTAACAGTCTGGTTCCCATGGAATCCCTTTGCCCTGCATCTTAATGAGATGTAACCCAATCCAAGCACTTGACCTTCATTAAGGTAATGAGAGTTATTTACTTGGGGCTCTTTCTCCCCCATTATTTAGAGATTTTATTTAGAAAACCTTCATATATATATGTATATGTATATATATGTATATTTAAGAAGCTACTACTGTGTTAGGTTTCTATACTACACTTCAAATAGTCCTTAATTTTAACTGTTTCTCCTCAGATCTGCTCAGCCATTAAAATCTAGGCTCACAACCAAACATTTAAGAGAAATGTCTTTTCTAAAATCAAACCGTCAGGAGGTAACCAGACTGGTGATTGAACTAAACTTAAAACATTCAAGGGTAGTTATTCCTTGTTCTTCACAAATATTCTCTTAAAAAATGATGTATGAATATATAAATAAAATACTTTATTTTATTTTTAGATTTTTTTAAATTGTGAATAGAGTCTTGTTTTTTGTCCATGTATTCCCTTGTTCAAACTCCCATCCCCCTCCTGTTCCTCCCAGTCACTTTCTCTTCTCCCCATTTCCTTATTGCCTCTTCAGCAAGGGCAGGAGGTCCCAAGGTCTCAAGGTGGCTTAGTTTAGCATCCACTCCTGGCAGATCTGCATTGCTCACCCCAACATCAAGACTGGGTCAGGTGTTCTTCTGTAGGGAATGGGCTCCAAGGTGCCAGTTCAAGGTGTTTCAGATTCTAAGATGTCCAGTGGTTGTGGTTTGCAGCTTGGACATGCTTTGCTTTTTGTTTGAAGTCCACAAATGAGTGAGTACATCCTCTGCTTATCTTTCTGGGTTTGAGATATCTCCATCAGGACGATATTCTCCAAATCCATTCACCTGCCTGTGAATTTTAGGATATCATTTTTCTAACTGCTTGTGTAGATGTACCACAGTTTGTTAATCTATTCTTCAGTTGGGGCATCTAGGGTGTTTCCAGGTTCTTGCTATTACAAATAATGCTGCTATGAACATAGTTGAACTAATGCCTTTGGAGTGCCAATGTGCATCTTTAGGGTATATGCCCAGTAGTGGCATTGCTGGATCTTTGGGGAAATTAATTCCCATTTTTCTGAGAAACCACCATACTGCATTCCAGAGTGGCTGAACAAGCTTACACTCCCACCAACAATGGAGGAGTGTTCCCCTCACTCCGTATCCTCTCCAGTATAGGCTGTCATCTGTGTTTTTAATCTTAGCCATTCTGACAGGTGTACGGTAATATCTTAAAGTTGTTTTGATTTGCATTTCTCTGATGGCTAAAGATGTTGAACACTTTTTGAGGTGCCTTTCAGCCATTTGTAATTCTTCGGCTGAGAAGTCCTTTTTTAGTTCTGAATGCCATTTTTTGATTGGATTATTCAAGGTTTTGGGCTCTAGATTCTTGAGTTCTCTATATATCTTAGAGATCAGTCCTCTGTCACTTGTAGGGTTGGTAAAAATCTTTTCCCATTCTGTAGGTTGTCACTGTGTCCTAGGCTTTACAGAAGCTTCTCAGTTTCAGGAGGTCCCACTTATTGATTGTTGTTCTTAGTGTCTGTGCTACTGGTGTTATATTTAGGAAGTAGTCATCTGTGCCAATGTGTTGAAGGGTATTTCCCACTTTCTTTTCTATCAAGTTCAGTGTGGCTGGGTTTATGTTGAGGTCTTTGATCCACTTGGATTTGAGTTTTGTGCAAGGTGATAAGGTTGGCTCTATTTGCATTTTTCTATACACTGTCATCTAGCTATGCCAACACCATTTGTTAAAGATACTACCCTTTTTCCATTAAATATTTTTGGCCTTTTTGTCAAAGATCAGGTGTTCATAGGTTTTTGGGTTATTGTTGGGATCTTCAATTAGATTCCATTGATCCACAAGTCTGTTTTTATGCCAGTATCAGGTTGTTTTTATTATTGTAGCTCTATAGTATAACTTGAAGTCAGGGATGGTAATGCTTCCTGAAGTTGAGAAAAATTGTTTTGGTAATCCTGGCTTTCCTGCTATTCCAAATGAAGTTGAGTATTGTTCTTTCAATGTCTTTAAAAAATTGTGTTAGGATTTTAATGAAAATTGCATTGAATCTGTAGACTGCTTTTGGTAGGATTGCCATTTTTACTGGGTTGATCCTATCTATCCAGGAATATGGGAGATCTTTCCATTTTCTGATATCCTCTTTAATTTCTTCCTTGAGCAATTTAAAAATTTTGTTAAATAGATCTGTTACTTCTTTGGTTATAGTTACTCCAAGGTATTCAATGCTATTTGCTGCTATTATAAAGGGTAATGTTTCTCTTATTTCTTTTTCAGCCCTTTTATCTTTAGTGTATAAGAGGGCTACTGATTTCTTTGAGTTAATCTTGTATCCTGCTACCTTGCTGAAGGTATTTATCAGCTGTTGAAGTTTCCTGGTAGAATTTTGTGGATCACTTATGTATACAATCATATCATCTGCAAATAGAGATAGTTTTACTTCTTCTTTTCCAATTTGTATCCCCTTAATCTCCTTTTGTTCTTTTATTGCTTTAGCTGAAACTTGGAGAACTGTATTGAATAGATAAGGGGAGAAAGGACAGCCTTGTCTAGTTGCTGATTTTAGTGGGATTGCTTTTAATATTTCTCCATTTAGTTTGATGTTGGCCTTTGAATTTTTATAAATCACCTTTATTATATTTAGATGTTTTTCCTGTATTCCTGATCTCTCTAGGACTTTTATCATAAAAGAGTGTTGGATTTTGTCAAAGGCTTTTCAGTATCTAAAGATATAATCATGTAGTCTTTTCCTTCAGTTTGTTTAAATGATAGAATATGATGGATGACATTTATGGTTTTTCATATGTTGAAATTGCATCATCCTTGCATTTCTGGGATGAAACTTACTTGATCACGGTAGATGATTTTTTTATATGTTGTTGTATACAGTTTGCCTGAATTTTGTTGAGAATTTTTGAATCAATATTTATGAGGGAAATTGGTCTGTAATTTTCTTTCTTTGTTGTGTGTTTGAGTGGCTTGGTATTGGGGTAATTGTGGCCTCATAAAAAAGAGTTTGGCAATATTCCTTCAGTTTCTACTGTATGAAACAGTTTGAGGATTATTGGTAGCAATTCTTTGAATGTCTGATAGAATTCTGCACTGAAACCATCTTGACCTGGGCTTTTTTTTTTTTTTTTTTTTTTTTTTTTTTTTTTTTTTTTTTTTTTTTTTTTTTTTTTTGTTTTTTTTTTTTTTTGGGTTTTTTTTTTTTTTTTTTTTTTTTATGACAACTTCAATTTCCTTTGGTGTTGTAGGTCTGTTTACGTATTTAATTTGATCTTGATTTAATTTTGGTAAATGGTAGCTATCCAAAAAGGTGCCCATTTCCTCTAGGTTTTCAATTTTTGTGGAATATCAATTTTCAAAGTATGATCTGATAATTCTCTGGATTTCCTGGGGGTCTGTTGCTATGTCCCCTTTTCATTTCTGATTTTGTTGATTCGGATCCTTCTCTCTCTCTCCTTTTTGATTAGTTTGGATAAGGGTTTATCTATTTTGTTCATTTTCTCAAAGAATCAACTCTTTGTTTTATTGATTCTTTGTATTGTTCCTTTTGTTTCAATTGTATTGATTTTACCTCTAAGTTTGATTATTTCCTGCTGTGTACTCCTTCCAGGTGTGTTTGCTTCTAATTTTTCTAAAGTTTTCAGCTCTGCTGTTGGTACTCTAGTGTGGGATTTCTCTAGATTTTTCATATAGGCATCTAGTGCTTTGAATTTTCTTGTTAAGACTGCTTTCTACAAAGCCTACAGTCTCATCAAAATTGAACATCTTTACATTGAGCCACCTCTGGGTCAAGGCACAAGTTAAGGAAGAAATCAAAGAATTCATAGTATATAATGATAATGAATCCACAACATACCCATACTTATGGGACACAATGAAAGCAGTGTTAAGAGAAATCAATCTCCTCAACTATCCAGCAATACCACTATTGGGTATATACCCTAAAGATGCAAATTCACATTCCAAAACATTAGCTCAACAATGTTCATAGCAACATTATTCGAAATAGCAAGAACCTGGAAACAACCTAGATGCCCCTCAACTGAAGAATGGATTAACAAACTGTGGTACATCTATACAATGGAGTACTACTCATCAGTAAGAAAAAAATGATATCCTAAAATTTGTAGTCAAATGAACTGCTTGGGTTCTAAAGTAACCTAAAAGAGATATTCAGGGAGTCCCCTAGAAAGAGAAAATAGAGAAGATCTCCTTAGCTAACTGGGAGCATAAGAGGTTGCAATCAAGAAGAGTTGGGAACAAATCACAAGAGAAGGAGATGATTGAGTGAGAGAAACAACAAGGAGGGAGAAAAAAAAAGAGATTGAGGTCTTAATAGATGAAGCAAATGTGGGGTTAGAAAAAGACTCAGTGCTAGGAAAACCTCCTAGAACTCACAGGATGTCCCTGCCTAGGTCTCTAACCAATAGCAAAAGTGTTGCTTGAACAGGACTTCCCCCATAATCAAATGAATAACCACCCTATGTTTCATCACAGACCTTACATCTGGCAATGTGTAGAAGGAGAGGCAGGGATACACGGGTGACCACAGGGTTGAGTTCCTGGTCCAGCTGACAGCTTGGGAGGAGACTCTATATGAGCAAAGGATTAAAGACTATGAGGAAAATTCTCATAGTGATGGCTGGCTGGAGCTCTGGGGAGCTCACTGAATCAAGAACACACACTTGGGAACCATCTTGAAAAGGAACTAAGTCCTCCAAATTTAGGCAATTGTTCATTGACATGGGCAGTATGTGCAGCCTCAAAGGGGGTAGTTCAGACTGTTTCTGTACATGGATTGGCACCTTGGAGCCCATTCCCTCCAGAGGAACACTTGACCCAGTCTTGATATTAGAATGAGGAAATCGGACTTGCCTGGAGTGGATGCTGAGCTGCCCTACCTTGGGACCTCTTGCCTTTTCTGGAAAAGGGATTGGGGAGTGAGGAGGTGGGAGACTGAAGACTGACTAGGAGGGATCCGGAGGGGAAAGGGAGTAGGAAAAAGAGGACACATGGATAAAAACATGACTTTATTTTATTAAAGAAAGAGAAATACTTACCATGAATGTGGCAAGGTTAAAAGCATAAACAACATTAAAGAGCACTTAGATAATTTCCAGAAGGATATATTCATGTTATTCAGAAATTGTAAAGTAAAATAAGAATGCTTAAGAGATTTTAAAAGTAAGACTTATAAGTTAATAACATTTAAAGTTCCATAGGTTACTATCAGTGTTCAGACTCTAGGCTTGTGGCATGGTCAATCAAATATGGTCTTTTTTTCAGGCTCTATTCCTTGTGTTCTACTGTGAAGTTCTTTAGTACCCTGATCTTGGAAGTCCAAGGACATACAACAGGACAAAAGACCAGAATTCCACAAGTATTAACTTCAAAATGGGACTTTGAATAGATGGCAGCTATAACTTTCAATTGATTTCCTTAGATTTTGCTGCTTCCTTTATATAGGGAGAATTGAGAGTGAAAGGCAGAGCAGAAGGTTGGAAAACCTGGCATGGGGGCCAGAAAATCCTTGTGTGCCAGCTCCACTGGTGAGTGCCAAAATGGCTATGACTGCTGGCATCACCTGTGCATTCCAGATTCCCTCTTCTTTCCCTTTAGTGCAGACTCACAGCAGGGCCTCTCTGGAGACTTCTGGTACTTTATTCAGCCTTGGACTAGAATTACCTTATTGTTTCAGTTTATCCTAAGGATCTGGTTCTTTTGACTGAGCTACTCCTGGGTTCTCCACATCTCCAGTGTGCAGACAGCCTTTGTGGACTAACCAGGAAAATTTTCAAAAAATTAGTCCAGCCATATAGACAAGTGAACAGCTTCTAGCCAACTCAGTCTCGACTGAGTTAAACAATTTAGATGCTGTCATCTGGGTTTATTGCTGTTTCCTTACTAACCCTCTTCTTTGATAGTCTCAATTCTTCAACAAAATTTCCAAGAATCCTTATTGACAAATGCATAGGAATGTTCCTGGGAATTACTGAAGGTAGTTTATTTCAGCAATACAATATTATTAATTTGTATTAGATTCTGAGATTAGATGTGGTCTTTACATCTATATTTATATGTACCTACCTATTCCTGTAAAATTTTTAGTAAGTTAAAATAAAACAAAAACAATGTCAGACATTAGGCAAAACACTGAGTTTAGAAAGAAAAAAGAAAGTAAAAGGGAAATGTCTTTATTAGAACAGTAAAATTTTACTTTAGACAAAAATTGCCAAAGAAACTGTTGGGCATATGGATGTGGCTTTACTGCATGAGAATATCAGCAAAATTATTTTGGATGTTTCTGTATTATAATAATGTAACTACTCCAGGAAGACCTTAGAATTACTCTAGATAATCACCCACAAGATGTTCGGAATAACTGATGAAGCAAATAAAACAGGCAAAGGACTTAAGACTAAACTCACTTTGGATTTATTGGGGCGTGCTTAGATTTATGATTTAGAAATGTGTTTCATATTCTAGGATATAGCACAGGAGACACTGAAAAAGAGAAGGAAAGAGAGGAAGAGAGATGGGGAGAAAGAGACCAAGAGAATGAAAGGAGAGAAAGAAGAATAGAAGGAGGAAGGAAGAGAGAGAAGCAGAAGAGGGAGAGGAGAAAAGGGAGAGAGAGAGAGATTACAAGTAGGTCAGTAGAAGCTGTGTAGTGGCCCATGCCTTTAATTCCAGCACAAGGGAGATAGAGGCAGGATGATCTCTGAGTTCGAGGCCAGCCTAGTCTGCTGAGTGACTGCCAAGACAGAACCAGGAGTACGAAGAAACCCTGTCTCAAAAAACAAAACAACAAATAACAAAAACAAACAAAGAACAGGCTGGTAGATGGAAGATTCAGGGAATATCTGATGTAGTCTAGAATCTGGAACCTGCCTGGAACCAGAACCCTCGTTTCTCAGGGACCACACTTATTTGTCTTAGCATTTTTGCTTGCTTGGACAAAACCTTCTCAAAACATGGGAGCAATCTGCTTTGCTCAAACTCTATTAAGTGTTAATCACTGCAGACAGTTTTGGGTCAACATTCAGATTAGTGTTTGGTTGAAAACAGGATTATAGCTTGTTCAAATTGTTCTTTGAGATACATCTTCATAGACTATAACTTTTCTTCAGTAGTTACCCAGGAACAGGAAAAAGTGCCAGTGCCTTCAGGCTGCACCTCTGCATTGTTGAATGGTATGTGACAGCAACAGTGCCTATCACACTTCTGATGGGACAGCTTAAGAGAATCCGAGGAGATATATGTAACAGACCCGCAGACTTCAGCACAACTAATGCCATGATGGAAGTACCATTCATGGAACCCAGCACATAGGTAACACCATCTGCCATAATAAAAACAAAGGTCCAATCCATCAATGTCCACATTTCTGGGAAAGTCCCTAAATGTACTAACCTTGCCCTTTGACTTCTGAAATTTTGCTTCTGGTTAGCTATTCTTGTAAACTGAGTGTGGAAATTTAAGATATGTTTTTTTCTGCTTATAAACTCACTTGAGAAAGGTTTAGGACTGCCTTGGAGTCTTGAACACCCAGTTTCTGGCTGGTTAAAAAAGACTTTCTAGTTACGTCACCCCAGTCCAATAGTCTTTGGTGGTGAATACTTTACAACATATGAACATTGGGAATTATTAGTGGGAAAGTTTTTTCTACTATACATTAGAATATGCAAGGTGTCAGTGTTTGTGCACAATTCCTGGACTGAGATTGAAAATACTTAACAGCTTAGACTGATAAGAACAGATATTACACTTGATCTTAGCCAAAAGGCTGAGAATCAAACTTAACAGCTTAGAAAAGAAGACAATCAGAAATGAGCACAAAACAATCTCATCATCATTTCAAAGTTGCAATATTCATCAATTCATGTGAGTCAAACAGAGGATCAGTGATTTTTATAATATCCAAGTTCTGTATTTATGGTAAAGCAATTTGCTTTAAAATATGTACATATGTATACTAAAGTATTAGAAGAACTTCTAGTAATTGATGATCCACCAATCAAAGAAAATAATGTCCTTGTACTCGAGTCTCCATTCTGCTCAGAAATGAAAAATTTCCAGCTGCTCCTGATGGTTTAACCTGTTATATTAGATACTCAGAGAGATGAGGTGGGAGAATCACAAATTCAATGCCTGTCTGGGCTACAAAGTGATCAGGTGAGACTATATCAAAATAAAAAGATACTAGGGATGAGGGGAAAAAATCAGTCATACTTTCCTAGGATTCACAAAGGTTGAGGGGGGGATACCTCAGTCATAGCAAACTTGCCCAGATACACATAGCATGGAGGATACCTGAGTTATAGAGTGCTTTCCTAGATACACATAGCATGGGGGATACTTCAGTCAAACAGTATGTTCCTAGTATTTACAAAGCCTTGGGTTTAGTTCAGTATCACTCACATATACCCTTCCTGGTTATTTACTCAGAGGACTCAAAGCTAATGTGTCACAGAAATACATGCACATCATTGTATTATTTGTTGCAGCACTATTTACAATTCTTAAATTATAGAACCAGCTTACGTGTTTAACAACAGAGTACTGGATAAAGATGTATGCATGTGATAGAAATAAAAGGAAAATTCATAACATTAGATGCCTAAATGAAAAACCTAGAAAAATCTCACACAAGAGACTTAACTGCACAGCTGAAAGCTCTAGAATAATTAGAAGCAAACCCACCTAGAAGGAATAGAAGGCAGGAAATAATCAAACTCAGGGCTGAAATCAATACAATTGAAACAAAGAGAACAATACAGAGAATCAATGAATTAAAGAGTTGGCTCTTTGGAAAAGTTAACAAGATAGACAAACCCGTATCTAAACTAACCAAAAGGCAGAGAGATTATCTAAATTAACAGAATCAGAAATGAGAAGAGTAGCATAACAACAGACACCCAGGAAATCCAGAGACTCATTAGGTCATACTTTGAAAACCTATACCCCATTAAACTGGAAAACCTAAAAGAAACATCCAGCTTTCTAGACAAATACCACTTACCAAGACCAGATAAATGATCTGCATAGTCCTATAACTTCTATAGTAATTGAAGCTGTTATTAAAAGTCTCCCAAACCAAAAACAAACAAACAAATAAACCTAGGGACAGATGGTTTCAATGCAGAATTCTACCAGGCATTCAAAGAAGAACTAACACTAATACTCCTCAACCTGTTCCATACAATAGAAATGGAAGGAACATTGCCAATTTCCTTTTATGAGGCTACAGTCACATTGATACCCAAGCCACTCAAAGATGCAACAAAGAAAGACAATTACAGACCAATCTCCCTCATGAACATTGATGCAAAATTACTCAATAAAAATCTGGTAAACCAAATATAACACCACATCAAAAACATTATCCATCATGATCAAGTAGAATTTATCCCAGAGATGCAGGAATTGTTCAACATATGAAAAACTGTCAATGCCATCCATCATATAAACAACCTAAAAGAAAAAAAATGATCATCTACTTAGATGCTTAAAAAGGCTTTGGCGAATCCAACACTTATTCATGATAAAAGCCTTGGAGATATCAGGAATACAGGAGAAATATCTAAACATAATAAAAAGCAATATACAACAAGGCAACAGCCAACATCAAACTAAAAGTAGAGAAACTAAAAGAAATCTTATAAAATCAGGAACAAGACATGTCTGTCCTTTCTTCCCATATCTACTCAATATATTTCTTAAAGTTTTATCTAAAGCAATAAGCGAATGAAAGGAGATTAAGGGGATACAAATTGGAAAAGAAGAAGTGAAGCTATCTCTATTTGCAGATGATATGATTGTATACATAAGTGACCCACAAAATTCTACTAGGGAACTTCTACAGCTGAGAAACACCTTCAGCAATATTGGAGGATATAAGACTGACTAAAAAAAAAATATGAATGACCCTCCTATACACAAGTGATAAAAGGGCTGAAAAAGAAGTCAGGGAAATGTCACCCTTTATAATAGCTGAAAATAGCACTAAAATCTTGAAGTAACTCTAACCAAAGAAGTGACAGATCTGTATGACAAGAACTTTAAGTCATTGAAGAAAGAAATATTAAGTGGTGTGGGCAGTTTGTGCAGTCTCTTGCAGTAGGATAAGAGTATGTTCCTGGTGCATGAACTGACATTGCGGAGTCCATTCCCTACAGAGGATCATCTAACTCAGCCTTGATACTGGAAGAGGGACTTGGACCTACCTCAACTGGAAATGCCAGACTGAACTGACCCACCCTCGGACTCTTTCCCTCCTTGGGTAATGAATGGTGGGATGGAGTGGGGGGAGGTTGAGGGAGGACAGGGTGGGACTGAATGAGGGAAAGGTAGGGGACAGTGGAAGATATGAAAACAACTGTTAAATAAATAAGGGGAAGAATCAAAAAATAAATTTATTAATATTGCATTAGTTCTAGTTGCATTGAAAGAAAGAAACTCAGAGCCAGATAAAGGGGAAGAGCTGAAATATCGAAGAGAGAAACACCATGGTCAAATCTTACCCAGCTATATTCCAGCTTCCTCAGCCTTTCTGCTAGTCACTTCTAACGCCCTATCTGTCTTCCTATGCCTGCCTTAAATACCTTCTTTGCCTAGCTGTTTCACATCCAGGTTAAGATTAAAGGCATGAGCTACTACTATTTGGTAGTTAGCCCGAAACACAGAAAGATCTCTGTCTCTGGAGTTATGGGATTAAAAGCATAGGTCACCTCTCCTGTCTTTCCTATGCTGGGATTAAAGGTGTGTGCTAACTGCTTGGCTGTTTGGCCTTGTACTCACAGAGATCTTCTGGATCCACATGCTGGGATTAAAAGTGTGAGTTACCACTGCTCTGTTATCTCTTTAACTCACTGAATTCCAGAACAATCTCTGCCTCCCAAGTGATGGGAATAATGGTGTGTGCTACTTCTCCTTGGCTTGACTGTGGGTAGATCTCTTCTCTGATCTGCTTTCTTTGTGTCCCATAAATTTAGGTATGTTATAGATTCATTTCTATTTAATTCTAGGAAGTCTTTAATTTGTTTCTTTATTTCTTCCTTGACCCAAAGGTGGTACAATTGTTTTCATAAATTTGTAGGCTTTCTGTGGTTTTTGTTTGTTGCTGAATTCTAACTATCATCCATGGTAGTCTGATAGGATACAAAGAGTTATTCCCACTTTCTGTATCTACTGATGTTTGCATTGTGACTGAATATGTGGTTAATTTTAGAGAAAGTTCCATGAGGTGCTGAGAAAAAGGCATATTCCTTTATGTTTGGGTAGAAAGTTCTGTATATATCTATTAAGTCCATTTGAATCATAACATCTGTTAGATCCCTTATATCTTTGTTATGTTTCTGTCTGGTAGACCTATCCATTGGAAAGAGTGTGTTATTAAAGTCTCCCACTATTAATGTGTGGTGTTTGATATGAGATTTAAGCTTTAGTAAAGTTTCTTTTTACATATGTAGGTACCCTTTTGTTGGGGGCATCAAAGTTAAGGATTGAGACTTCATCTTGGTGTATTTTTCTTTTTGAGGTGAATAAGTAATGACCACCCTGGTCTCTTTTGATTAATTTTAGCTTGAAGTCTATTTTGTTAGATATTAGGATAGTTACACCAGCTTGTTTTTTAGGTCCATTTGATTGGAAAGTTTTTTTTACCCAACCCTTTACTTTCAGTCTGTCTTTGAAGTTAAGATGTGTCTCTTATATGCAGCAGAAGGATAGATTCTATTTTTGTATACATGTTAGGGTGTGACTTTTTTATTTAAGTGAATTGAGTCCATTGATATTAAGGGATATTAATAAGTAGTGATTGTTAGTTCTTGTTATTTTTGGTGGTATATGTGTATGTTTTATTTTTGGGTGAAGTTCTATGGGATTATCTATTGCTTGTGGGTTCATGGGTGTATCTAGCTTCCCTAAATTGGAGTTTTACCTATAGTAGGTCAGGATTTGTGAATAGGTATTGCTTAAATTTGGTTTTGTCATAAAATGTCTTGTTTACTCCATGTATGGTGATAGATAGTTTTGCTGGATATAGTAGTCTAGGCTGGCAATCATGGTCTTTTGTGTCTGCATAACATCTGATCAGGACCTTCTTGCTTTCATTGTTTCCATTGAGTAATCTTTGTTGTTCTGATGGGTCTGCCTTTATAGGTAACTTGGTCTTTTTCCTTTGCAGCTCTTAGTAATCTTTCTCTATTCTGTATGTTTAGTGACTTGATTATTATGTGGCAAGTATACTTTTTTTGAGGGTATGTCTAGTCTATTTTGTGTTGTGTAAACTTCTTGTATATTTACACGCATTTCCTTCTTTAGGTTGAAAAAGTTTTCTTCTATGATTTTGTTGAATATATTTTGTGTTCCTTTGAGCTACTATTCTCTTCAATTCTAATTATTTTTAGGTTTAGTCTTTTCATGGTGCTCCAAATTTCCTGGGCATTTTGTGTTATATTTTTGGTTTGATTGACATATCTACTTCTACTGTTGAACCTTCCACACCCAAGAATCTCCTCTATCTCTTGCATTCTTTTGGTTATGCTTGCATCTGTAGTTCCAGTTTTTTTCTTCAGATTTTCTATTTCCAGCATTGCCTTGTGTCTTCTTAATTGCTTCTATTTCAAGTTTTAAGTCCTGAAATGTTTTCTTCACCTGTTTGATTGCTTTTTTTTGATTCCTTTATTTTATTTCAGGGTTTGTTAATTTTCTTTCAGATTGTTTTGTTTGCTTTTTATTCTTTTTCTTTAAGATAATTTTTTAAATGTCTTCTTTTAAGGCTTCTATTATATTCATAGACTTGTTTTTAAGGTCATTTACTTCTGTTTCTTCTGCATTGCCCTGATAATGTCTTCTTGTTGTAGAACCACCAGATTCTGGTGGTACCCTGTTGTTCCTTATGTTGCTATATGTATTTGTGTGTTGGTGTCTGCCCATTGCTTCCTCTGATGACTAATGACTTTGTCTGTATCTCAGGGAGTTGATTTTGGTGCAATCTGTTCTGGCTGCATCTGTGTCTTAGAAATCTTCTCTTGGTTTGATCTGTGTTCTTGGTCCACTTGAAGGTAGTGTATTCTGTGTCAACGTGACCCCTCTTAACCCAGTAGATGCTGAGCAACTGAGGGTCTCATGTAGCTGCTCTTGGTCCCTTAGGGACTGAGGAACTCTTGTTCATATGTGTGCAGAGGATCTGTGGGTGTCAGGTTGCTGCTGAGATTGCAAGGTGATGGCAACCAAGAACATCTGCCCGTTGGCCTTGTCAGGGGACTGGCCTGATGAGATATATAAAACCTATGTCTTCATTGTTGCATTGTCATGCCATTAAGAGTCATCATGCCATTAAGGGTCATGCCAAAGAGATATAGTGCCATTAAAGATGTATTAAAAAAGAATTGACCCAAGTCTGGTTTTTATGTAGATTTTCCTTGCCAGTAGTGGCCCATTAACTAGAAGTTCTTAGAGAAAACCTATCAGAGGCAGAGCCTCCAAAAGGTTTTTGTTAGTCACTCACCTCTTAGTCTGATGGGTAACGTGGTATGTCTTTATGCTGTGAATAAAGGACTATTTTGGCCTATGTCAGGCATCTTAGAAGTAGGCTGAGAAATTGAAGTATAGATAGGGGAAGGAGAGTGAAGTCAGAGGGAGATGCGATCCACCTGACCAAGAATCATCATGTATAGTAACACAGGTGAACCATGGGCCATGTGGCAGGGCAAATTAATGGAAATGGGTTGGACTAAGATAAAAGAGCTAGCTAGCAATATGCCTGAACCATAGGCCAAACAGTATAAAATTAATATAAGCATCTGTGTGTTTCTTTGGAACTTTGGGATTGCTGGTTCAGATAAGCAGTGATGGACAGATCTGAGCTATTGGGATTAGTCTAGTCCAGAAACTTCTTTCTACAGATGGGTGCAGAAGATCTGTGGGTTTCTGGTTGCCACTGAGGTGGCTGCTGAGTGATAAAATCAGTTGAGGGATGGTGCTGTGTTTTGTAGCTGGGAGTGTCCAGTAAACTGGGTTTTACTAGGGCTTCTGGCCTGCAGGGCTTTCCCTGTTGGCCTGGATTTATGGCAGAGATAAGTAGGGGGGGGTTCCAATGACTATATCCCAGAGTCAGGGTCCCAGAGACTGGTATCTCTGCCTGGGCTGGGTGGAGTGTCATTCACCTATTAGTATATAAAGGATGCAGAGTATCTGTCCAAATTTAAGCTTATTAATGATTTCAAAAAAAAATCTTTTTCAGATCAAGGCTTAAACCCAATATCAAAATCAAATAAAATACTGATGATCTGGCTTTGAGGTGAGTGTGGGTGAATATGACTTTTGCTTTTTGTAATCCCAAAGAAAGAGAGGAAAGCCGGTGAAGGGATGAATAAACCAAGTCAGTCATGCAGAAAGACATCCAGCCTGTCATTTGTCCTTCCTGGATAAGACAGTCCACTTGTTTCAGCTTTTCAGTAGAGTATCTATAACAGGCAGAGGTACACAAGCTGAGATCTGTGATTGTGTACCTCCGCCAGTGTGACATTCACTTTCCTCATTGGATTCTGGATGCTACACACTAGTGTTCAATACTAAATTATTTAGGTGAGGCCAAGGAAGTGTGTCTTTGATTTCACAGAGCAGCATCACTTTAAGAGTTGCAATTTGTCAATGGATGGCTTCTCAATTATGAAGTAGGTGTATCTATTGGATTGTCACCCAAATCTCATTAGGTGTTTATTACAATTCACATAATCTTTTACTTATTTGCATGGTTTTGATGGTCTGGTATTCTTGTTAATTCCTCATTAAGTATAAAAAGTAATAATGTGATTCTATCTACAATAAGTATAAAAATTCAAAATGTTTATTATGCTATCAAAATAGACTAGTCTTTATGTTTTGGAAAACCTATGGGGAGAGATTAGAGAGAAACATCAGAAAAGTGTTACTTTAGGTTAATTGTTCACAGATCAGTATTCCCAACCTGAGGATTGTGACCCCCCACCAGTTGTACATCAGGTATCCTACATATAAAATATTTACATTATAATTCATAACAGTTGCAAAATTACAGTTATGAAGCAGCAACAAAATAACTTTATGGTTGGGGTTACCACAACATGAGGAACAGAATCAAAGGATTACAGCATTAAGAAACTTGAGAGTCACTACCATAGATGATGGAATGTGGTTACATCTCAGACTGTGTTTACACACAAAGTTCCAGATGGAGAAATATATGGAACAGAAATCATTAAAATGCTAAATGCCAAAAGAATAAGACAAAGAATAGGGATTCTAAGATGATCTGGGTAAAAGATGTTTCAGAGACAGATGAATATGAAGAGCAATGATAGCAAAATTCTGCAGTGTTTACCTCATTGATCAGAATGTTCCAGAAAACACAAATAAGATGATATGTGGTCTCTTAGTCTTTGTTTAATGAGGTAATATTAGATGTGGAATTTAGTGTTATATACTAAGAACACAAAGTAGTTCCAAATGGTAGCTTATCTTTGGGAAAGTCATCATAATGTGTACCAAAGGAGACATGTAAATAGTTCAGGTGCATAAGGTCAGTGATCTATTATAACTACATGCTGAGATAGAAGAGCCCAAGAGCCAAGGGGATCAGGGATGCTCAAAGCTTTCTGGGAGAAATTTATGTTGAATTGTATACTGAGGAAAATGTTCATGTGGGAAAAGTAGGCACAGGCATCACAGATAATAAAGAACACGGCTAACAAAGCAGAGGCATGGGACAGCAGTGCCTGGGAGAAAGACAGGTAAGTATGGTTCAAGGATATACATGTATAGAGCTAAACACATGCATACAAGAACACTCACATGCGTGTGCACAGCACACAAATGTGTGTTTGTGTTCAGCTCTGTACATGTATATTCTTGAACCACACTTACCTGTGCAGTGCCATATTCACACATGCATACATATAAATGCATACACATGTGCATACATGCACACACATACAAGAGCACTCACACATGCACACTCACACACATGCACTCACACAGACACATTCATATACATGTATACTCACATACATGTGCACATGTACACACACACACACACACACACACATACCTAGAGAGCACAATAGAAGTGTCATGGATACGTGCTATATAAAACTTGAATTTCATCAGCAGTACAGTAAGGCATCATTGAAAGCTTTTAAAGTATGATTGGGTTATTTTTTCTACTTTGAAATATGCCATAAGTGCCACAAAATGCTGGACAGTTGATGTGAGGAGCATTTGTCCATAATGGTCTAAATGATTAAAATGGGAAGCAGAGGAGAGGAAGCAATGGTAGAAGGGAGGGCAAGGACAGGCCAAGAAAATCATGTGAAGGTTTACGATAACCTTATTGCAGGGCAGAGAAGAAGAGGGAAGGGGATTGAGAAGAACATTCATAACAATGAGAAGGGACAGAATGGCAGAGATGCTTTTTTTTTTTTTTAATCATGTAGGAGCATAGAGGAAAATGATCTAGGGAGGATGGACAGAAAAAGTTCAGTTTGGTCCATGAAACAAATAAGTTACCATTGCATTCATTAATTGAGAAAGCCTTTGGTATGGGAGAGACAGATGAGAAGTCAGAGCAAAAGCTTTGAGAGCCAAAAAACAAGACAATGAATAATTGGGGCAGGGTGGAGCAAATCACCTCAATCTTTGTCTTTCTGTGATTTATTATATATTGCTAACACTAAAGATAGTTCTTTCTTTGTTGTAATTACCATTGAGAAAGGAGGGTTTAGAAAAGTGCTAATTTTAAAACTTAATCAGGAAGACAGCTGGAAATATGTCTCTACAATTTTATTCGTGCTAAGTATCTACCCAGGGTTATTATAGTATAATTCTTTAGGAATCACTCTAAATAAGTGAAATCACATAAATGAAATTTTGAAACTAGAAGGAATTACCATCTTGCAATTATTTTAATGCTGTGATAGGAATAGGACAACTCAGAAAATAATTTTGTCATGTTTTTTAATAAATGAAGATTGAAAAAATTTGTTGTGCGGGAGCTCATAAGGGTCACATATGGGTGGCTCTGTCCTTGAATTTGAAGCTGGCCTTCATTTAAATGTCAAAGAAACTCAATTCTCCAAACTTAGACACATTTGCATTTTTTTCTGGAATAATATCTAGAATTAAAACCAAAAGAAAACAAAACAAAAACCCCTCTAACAATACAAATTTGTCTCTGAGGACTAGATGTTCTTAATGGCAGGATTGTTACCTTCCCATCCCAAGCCCTACAAGGGTGGGGGAGGGATTTGTTCTCTGTAACAGACTTTATCTTCATATCTAGAGAAAAATGAATAAAAGAATCAGAAAATCAGGCCCAGTTGTCCACAAATTCCCACACCAGCAGAGATGTTCTTATATTTTAGGATACTTGTCGTGTCCTGCCCGACACTGTATAGTGTCCTGATATAGGGGAATGGGGACCGAGAAAAATCAGAGACAGAAAACAGACAGAGACAGAAAAATAGATGGAAGTATATAGTGGGATTATATGTTATATTTTAAATAATTGTCCTGCCTATGGGTTTAATAAAAAGCTGATTGTCAAAAGGCAAACAGGAAGTGTGGGCAGGGCTACCAGGCTAAGAAATTTCTGATTACAGGAAGAACAGAGACTGATGCTAGAGAGCCACCACAGACAGACATGACAAAGAGATGGCAGCAGACACAGAGGAAAGAAGCTAAAATGCTGCTATGAGAAAAGGTACCGAGCCTCAAGGCTAAACAAGATGGGCTAGTTCAGATGAAGGAGTTAGCAAGTTATATGCCTGGGTCCTAGGTCAATCAGCATAATATTAATGAAAGTGTCTATGTGTTTCTTTGGGATTGCATGTGTTTCTGTGGGACTGTGGGTCCAAACCTTGAGGCCAGGCCAGAAAGGCTGGCTAGAAACTAGACACAATAGAAGCGCTCTCAGTCAATACCAAAGCAGCCCAGAGTTTATTTTTCATGGCCTTTTTTATGTAGAAACAAGGAGACAAGATGACCTACCTCTTTCAAGGACACCATGGGTCAAGGTAAAATCTGCTAGTGATTTCTTTATTTTACCTCTAATTTCTAGTTATAAGTTTTAGCCAGTCCTCAAATAGGAGCATGCCCTGCAGAATTTTATTTTAGTAAAACAGTGAGAGCTGGATAGTTGGAATCCTGCTAATTTTTTTTTTTGATTTAGAAAAGAGAAAGAAAAACAAGTTGAAGTTTTCTTGATCTGAAGTAGCATGCTCACATGACTTGAGGTGTGCCAGTCTTGTGCTTTTCTTCTAAGTCTCTTCATAAAGACAGGATATGACTTCATGAGGAGGCTTCCTGCAATTCAGTGTCCACCAAAACTTCTGGGACAGACCCAGAACTCCTACCTAGAACAATGCATTTTCTAATTGTAGAGAAACAACTGTCTCTTCTTGTTTTGTACCCTTTGCCCTTTGTGTGTGCACATATGCGTGCACACACACACACACACACACACCTGGACCAAGCTGTCATCATAAATGTAAGTCATATGACAAAGCAAGACATTAATCAGAAATTATTTATGTGCCTCCTAATTTATATTGAACAGAGATTAACAAAATAGTCCTTTTTAGAATGTGGAGTGGAACTGTAATGTGGCAGTACTAGATCTTAGTTCAAAGTCTTGCAGTTGACAGAAGGTGCACTGGGCAAAGCCCACTCTCCCTCCAGGCCTCTGCTCTCAAATACCCCCTCTCTTGCTTCATTCTCCTTGGTCATGTGAACATTTTTGCATTAACCCTTCAACAAAATTTACAAGGGGATGCTACTAAATGATACAAACCTTTCATGAACTACCAGCTTGCTGCTAAGGCACAATGTGTTGTGAAACTCTGGCTTGAATGAGAGACATTGCCTTCCTGAAGTTTATACATAGTGTTGATGGGGTGAATTAAAAAGCAAAACCAAAACAGTTTTGCTTGCAGTGGGATGCCCTCAGTCAGAAGATGCCTGGAGAATGAGCAGGAGAACATCTCCGGTTACTTTAAGTGTTTTAGTTGATATTCTGCCTTCCATAGTTGGAGTTCATTTTAATTTATTGAAAATAGATTTTCTTCAGTAATGACAGCAATGTATCCTGAGTATGCTTCCTTACTCTTCTCATTTTTCTCTCAACTTCTCCTCCCATTTGGATCCACACTATTTTTGTCTTTTGTTAGGAAATGAGCAGGCTTCTAAGGAATAATAATAAAATGGAATAAGGCAAAACAAAACCAAACAAATTTGAATAGAACAAAACAACCAAACAAGAAAAAGAGCCAAAGAAAAAAATGTAGGAAATGTATATAGACAAAGACACACAGACACATAGACACACAGGCTCTCTCTCTCTCTTTCTCTCTCTCTGTCTCTCTCTTACACACACACACACACACACACACACACACACACACACACACACACACGCACATGTTGCATATACATGATTCCCTTAAGGATAGAAAAATAGAAAACATGAAAACATAATATGTTTGCAGAAGACCTATAGGGATTTCTGTCTTTATATGGTGCCTTTGTGTATGCTAGCCTTAACCAGCTAAGCTATAGCCCTCATTCTAGGAAATTTCAATATTAGAAAATGATGAAAAGCAAGTAACTAACTGAAGGTCAGGGCTCTAATGATTGTCTTGTGTTGAATGACAGACCTGTGTAGTGAATTGACTTCTGTTGCATTGACCATTTCCAGAGAATGTTTTCTCTCCTCCTTTCCAAGGCTTGGCATAATGGGGGGATCCCAAACAGTCTTCAATATCTGTCATGCAGTTAGGAGTTTGCTTGATTTCTGATCACAAAGCCCGTTGACTTTCTTTCACAACCCTCAGCTTGACTGAGCTACTTATCAGCTAGGATATTTGGTTGAATCTGTTTCTCAAAAGGCATCCATTCCTTGCACAGTCATCTTGGGACTCAGGATCTTCATTTGCAGAGTGGAGGAATTTAGGAAGCAGTATGTGTCCACAGTTGTCACGACCACCTCATCCCGCAAGCAAGATGCGACACCAGGCTCTTCTTTCAGCAGTTTTATTCAGGAACCTTGATTTCTGACTTCTGATGATGGCTGATTCTGACTTACTCACGATGAAGACTGACTGACTTACTACATCTTCTCTCTCTTGGGAAAACCCGCCCGCAGCCTAAATAGCCTCTGTGCAGCCAACCCCAGTATGCCACGTGGGCACTGCCTATAGGTCCAGGTACGGAAGCAAGCCAGATCCTCAGCCTAGCCAATTATGGGATAGTTTGTCACTGAGAGCACTCACCATGTGAAAGGTGGAGGGCGGAAGCCAGCACTATCTTTAAGGCACAGCTGCAGGCAGCTCTCTACACACAGTCAGAAAAGGCTAGGCATAGAGAGAAAGGTTTATTGCAAGTAAGTATGTTACCCTTCCCATTTCTACAATTCCAGGCTTCTTCTGCATGACATTTCTAAGATCTTTTTTTTTCTGGAAATATAACTGTAGATTTCACCAAGGGACAGAGATTCATGTACTTTGGCTTATGCTACAGCATTACTTTTCTTCATTTTGCTTTTATGCCATTAAATAAATATAAGGATTAAACACAAAATAGGAAAAGTATGTTTATTGCTTATGTCATTCTTAAAGGAAGACTAGCAACCTGGGGCACCCTGATTACTTGAGAGGGGCGACTGGTGTCTTTCTTAGTTTTTCAGCTCACATGGAGTTTCATAATATTGACTTGTGAGTGCAAGAGAGGGTTTTACTTCTGCAGAGGCAGGATCTTATGAACACATGCTTATTTCTCTACTCCTTAGCTCTTGCTCATATTTCTTCAGGTCTTCAAGGTAGATCACGATCAAATCTAAATCATTTCTTGTTCACCCAGTTTCAGTTTCACCACTATTGTACTATGGTTTATAATTTAAAAGGAAGGATTTACATGCATCTAGCATTTTCAAAGGGGATTTCAGTATTTATTACTCTCTAGTGACTCTCTGCCCTTAAGCTTAGTCTTTGTCGATGATAAGAGCTACATCGTGAAACGTGTTTTCTGACTTGTCCAGAGGAATTCCTTTCACACTGACCCGATTTAGAGAATTCTTATTTTCAAACTGAGAAGCATTTGTGTAACTAGAAGCTAGAGGGTTTCCCTCCAGCAAGTGTTTAGAGAGCGCTATAGAGGAAGAAAAAAGGTTAATATGAGAAGGAGTTCTCTTCCTTGCATACTCAGCCAAAGAACTGAGCTAGGAACAAAGTCTTTAGAAGAGAGGTGCACTGGGATTGAGGACCAGGATCAACAAAGAATGTCTGACCCCCAGGGCCCAGTAGAATTTATTTCCTCCTCCCTCCCTCCCTCTCTCCCTTCCTTCCTCTTTCCCTCTTTCCCTCTCTTTAGAGGGTCTCTTACTTGCCTGGAATTTGCTGAGTAGTTAGGAAGCTCCACAGATCCACCTGTCTCTGCACCCTAAGATCTGAGATTACAAGTATTTCAGACTTTATTATTTATTAATCTAATTTATTCATTTTGTGGTACATCCTAGAGGTTGAACCCTCATCCTTGAGATAGAAAGTACTTTACCATCCGAGCTAACTCCGTAATCTTGTGGTTTCTCTTCCTCTTTCCATACCTCCACAGAGGGTCTTTACTCTTTGGGCCCCCTGACAATTCAGCTTTCCCAAAAGAGTAAGTAAGCTAATGAATACTTCCCCCTTTTGAGGCTAATTAATGCTTTGTCAGATGTTTGGAAAATTAGGCAATCTAAACTATGGATATACAGAGAGAAAGTTTTAAGAAAGGTAATTATTAAAATAACAGCTTGATGGTTTTGTTCTCACTGGCAAGATAAAGCCCACTTCTCCTAGGCCTGTTTGGCACTGTCTTTTCTGAGTCATCATGGCTGGAGATTGGTCTTGAGTGTCTCATTAGCTCACTCTAGAGAGAGACATGCCTCACTCATATATGGGAATGTTAAACATTCCTTTATTATTATTACTTGCTCCCTTTTTTTTTCTAAGAAGACAAATAGACAAATAGCAAGTTGTCTAAAGTTGGATTTCCCAGGAAACAAACTCTAGTATGGACATATGTTTGTAAGAATATGATTAGAGAACATGCTCCACAGTTCAAGACCACTCTGGGGTTTGGAGTGTGAAGTAAGTTCTTAGATGAGAAAAACACAGTCCTTTTAGAGGAGTCTTTGCCCAGAAGTCTTGGTACTTAGAATCACTGAGTTCTAGAGCACTGTTGTCTGTTTGGCAAAACTGGAAGCAGAAAGCTACTCTACGGTGAGTTCCTGATATTGAGGGACCTATTTTCGTATATATAAGACCTTGCCTCTCCTGCATCATGATTCCTTATTTTCCATGAGTTTGTTATCAATCTCCGATGTGCTAGAGTGTTTCTGATTTTATTTTAGAATAAAAATAGAGGCTCTATGAGTTGAAATCAATCATGAATGAACTGAGAGCTCAGAGGTAGGGTGTACATATATCTGGGTTGTTAAGAATGGTTTCACTTCTGTGTTTTCAGTGTGTTAGTGTCCTCTTCTTTTTAAGAGCAACTCTTATTTTATATTATACACAACCTGTTTTTGAGCTCAGGCTTCTTTTAATAAATTTTGTTCTTTTGCAATTACAAGTATGTTAACAGTACTTTCTTGGTAGTCTTCTGCATCTTTTTTTGTCTTCTAATCTAACAACATCTCTTCTTCTTTACAAGTATGTTTTCCATATTTTTTAGCTTTTGTTGTCTTTTGTCATTGTTGTTATTGTTTTGCTGTAGTATAGAGTAGGCCCATCTATGTGACTTAGTATTTGGAATGTTAATTAGGTGGTTACATCAAGCCTGGAAGGTTTACTAGTGAATACAGTGCCTCTCCTAGAACCTGTTAGTTGCTGTCATAGTTGTGGTTTCTATTGCTGTAAAGAGACTACATCATGCCCATGACAACTCTTATAAATGAAAGCATTTAATTGTGGTAGTTAGATTACAGTTCAGAGGTTTGGTTCATTATTGTTATGTCAGGAAGCATGGCAGAGTGCAGTGTCTCCACACTAACAAAATTCCTCTAACAAGGCCACACCTTCTAATAGGGACACTCTCTTTGGGGGCCATGCTTTTTCAAACCACCAGAGTTGCCAATAGATCATGAGTAAGTTGTAGGTCCCTGTGAGCCTCTTCTTCATCCATAGTTGACCATTAGGAGGCTCCTGTTTGTGTGGGCCAAGTGCCAGTAGGCACAGATGCTGTGAGCTTTTGATTGCCATAGCGATGTCATGCTTAGAGGATGACATTTTGTATCCCTTCATTCTATCTCACAGCCCTTACAATCTTTCTGCTACCTCTTCCACTGTGTTTACTGAGCCCACAGTATAAAGTGATATAAATATCATGTCTAGGGCTGAGCCCACAACTGTCCTTTATTTTCAGGGTCTTTTGCAGCCACTGGTCTCTTTTAGCATCCCTTAATGCAGTAGAGGCTTCCCTGTATAAGGCTTAAAGTAGCCTTTGGCTGTAGGTAAAAGCACTGGTATTTAGAGGGTGGCTTGATAAAGAGAAAGGAAGGAGAAGAAGCAGAGAATTAGAGAGGAGGAGGAGGGGGAAATTTGGAGAGAAGAGGAGAAAGAGAAATAAGGTTGGAAAAACTCACATTTATAATTTTTGGGAGAACAGCAAGGCTCTTTTGAGCTTTCACTTTTCATTAAAACACATAGATGAATTAGAAAATGACAGAGCTCTCATAGAAAAACTAACATAAATTGAAAGCAAAGGCAGAGCCAGGAAGGCCCCCCATCCCACCCCCAAGCAGCACAGCCATCCTGCATAGGTCTGGCTGCCATTCAGCACTGAGCAGAAATTGGAATTTTCAGGTAACATTTTCTTATACAGCAGCAGGGGCTAGAATTGTCAGTTAAAAAGGTGTCTCAGTGAAGATGGAAAAGCCTTGGAAAAGGCAAAACAAAACAAAACAAACAAACAAAACAAACCAAGAATCGAAGAACTGTTGCTAGTCTTCTGAATTACTTTCATGGGAGATTCAGAAGAAACATGAAGTTTCAGGTTAAATATGGCACCTACTGTGGAGGGTCACAGGGACATGGTCATCTCTAATTTTACCCCAGGTTTTGAATTTCTTTCTTCAGGGGCAAATTCAGGATTTATTTTCCTTTTCTTTTAAAATTTCCATGGGGTTCTGGGATAAATTTAGTGTGAACAGACATTGTTGAAAGGAGACATTTTTGTAGAGCAGTTGGTAGGGTGCTTGCCTAGCATGCTCAAAGCTCTAGGTTCAACGATGAACATTACACAAATGTGTAATCTAAGCCTAGCCAGATGTTGAGGAAAGGCTGGAATATCAAAGAGAGGAAAATCTTACCCAGCTATCTTCCAGCTTTGTCAGCCTCACTCCTCATTGCTTCTACTGCCTAATCTGTCTTCCTATGCCTGCCTTAAATACCTTCTTCACCCAGTTGTTTCACATCCATGTTAAGATTAAAGGTGTGAATTATTACTATTTGATAGCTAGGACTTGAACTCACAGAAACACAGATCTCTGTCTCTAGATTTATGGGATTAAAGACAAGGTACCACCACTACCGTCCTGGGAGCCTGGAACTCCCTCTGTAAACCAAACTGGCCTCAAACTCAGATCTGCTGGGATTAAAGACATAGATCCCCACTCCCAGTCTTTCCCCAGTGCTGAAATTAAAAGTGTGAGTTACCACTCTCTGACCCTCCTGGATTGACTGTGGGTGGATGGATCTCTTTGATATTTCAGACTGGTTTTATTAAATATGTAACATATCACCACAGGGAAGTATTCCCCTTGCTCCATGTCACCTCCTGCATAGGCTGTCATCAGTGTTTTTGATCTTAGCCATCCTGACAAATGTAAGATGGAATCTCAGAGTCATCTTAATTTGAATTTCCCTGATGACAAACGATGTTGAGCAATTCTTTAAGTATCTTTCAGCTATTTGAGATTCTTCTGGTGAGAATTCTTTGTTTAGATCTGAACTCCATTTTTATTTATTTTTTTCTTCTTTATTTTGTATTTATCAAGAAAAAAACAGTAAAAAGAATTTAAAATGCGGAAGAGTTAACAATAACTATACAGAGGATAAGAATCATAAGCATGGCTTATCAAGGGTGGAAATACAAATAAGATTGCTACACATATATTATCTTTGTGTTCATCGTTCCCTCTGAATTTTTTTTTCCATCCCTGTATATCCTTATTCAAGGTCTCTTCCCCCTCCCAACACATCTGGTCATTTTTCTTCTCTGAAACTCCCCATCCCCTCCCTGGGCAGGGAGCAGACAGTCCTATGGTCCCACTGACCCAATAATGCTTAGATCAGTCTCCACTTCTGGCCAAATCCA
>PVIH01016101.1:7360-47049 GCA_004025045.1 Sigmodon hispidus | reverse complement strand
GGTTGTATTTACATATTTTGGAATGTATATACATATAACATGTAACAACAATGAATAAAAAGAAAGTCTTGAATTCAAAAGAGAACAAGTGGACTATATGGAAGGATCTAGAAAGAGAAAAGGGAAGCGGGAAATCATGTAATTATATAATAATCTCAAAGCTAAAAGAAAAAGGTTTTGGTTTATTAATTTTATAATATTTACATTCTTATTCTATCCACCTTTCTGTATTCTCTATTTTGCTTTCTCTAAGAGGTTATTCAGCTTTTTATAACGTCACAATCTTAGTTTCTTTGATTATCATCTGATATACAATTATCTCTGCTGATATTTGTAGTCTCTCAATTTTAAGCTTAATTTATTGTGCTTTTTAATTTGTGTTAATTATACAATTGCAACTTGCAATTACTGAAATAGGAGTCTGTCAAAAAATCCTTCTTCCTTGAATCTAGCTGTGTTTTGTCCCAGAAGATTTGATATTTTTATTTTTATATTTATTTTTCTAATAATATTTTCTAATTTGCTGTCTGATTTATTTTCTTGGATCAACCAGTTATACTTGTATTTTAAATATTCTCACGTTTCTTCTGGCACTAATTTTTAGTTTAATTCCACACTTGTGGGTGATGAAATATAGTATAAATTGATTCTTCTTTAACTTAAAACTTTTTGTGTGGTCTGTGTGATCTATCCAGAAGAACATTATTTTTGCCTTGGGAATAGTGATGTTTCGGGTGTGTCCTACTTAAGATACTAGTTCATTTATCCAATCATATCAAGTAAAGCAACACAACAAAATAAAACTCTACCTTTAGCGTGAGTTGTCTTTTCTTACCTACTAATAAAGGAAGGTGTGGAATATTCTTTATTTGTCATTGCTTTCTCTCTCTGTTAGTGTCACTGTCAAGAAATATTTTCATATGTGTCGCTGTGATGATGGCTGGCATAATAACACTTGCTTCTTTTGGTGAATTGATATTTTTATTATATAATACCTTTTATTTTTCCATTATTATTATTATTATTATTATTATGAAAGAAGTCACACTTTCTCACCTTGTATTACCTTATTCAATGTCCTTACCCCCTCCCACCATATCAGGTCATTGTTTCTTCTTCACAAATCCCCATCCCATCCCTGGGCAGGCTGCAGGCAGTCCCATGGTCCCACTGCCCCAATATTGCTTAGTTCAGTCTCCACTCCTGGCAGATACAGTTTTCTCCCCCCTCCCTCAAGAGTGAGTAGGAGTTCCTCTAGGGGGAGTGGGATCCAAGGTGTCAGTCCAGGGTGTTTCTGATCCCAAGCTGTTCAGTGGTTGTGGTTTGCAGCTTGGGCATGCTTTGCTTTTTTCTTGTTTGTTTCTTTGTTTGTTTGTTTAGAGTCCACTAATTAGTGAGCACATCCCCTGCTTATCTTTCTGAGTAGGATATTCTCCAAATCCATCCATTTGCCTGCAAATTTTAGGGTATCATTTTTCTTACTGCTGAGTAGTATTCCATTCTGTACATGTACCACAGTTTGTTAATCCATTCTTCAGTTGAGGGACATTCTTCAGTTGTTTCCAGGTTCTTGCTATTACAAGTAATGCTGCTATGAACATAGTTGAGCTAATACCTTTGGAGTGTGAATGTGCATCTTTAGGGTATACACCCAGAAGTGGTATTGCTGGGTCCTTGGGGAGATTGATTCTCAGTTTTCTGAGAAACCGCCATACTGCATTCCAAAGTGGCTGAACAAGCTTACACACCCACCAACAATGGAGGAGTGTTCCCCTTGCTCTGCATCCTCTCCAGCATAGACTGTCCTCTGTGTCTTTTATCTTAGCCAATCTAACAGGGGTCAGATGATATCTCAAAGTTGTTTTCATTTGCATTTCTCTGATGGCTAAAGATGATGAGCACTTTAAATTATTTTGATAGTTTTTGACTGTGTCTCTTCTGTTTGATGTAAACTCAATGACTGTGCTCCCTCTGTTTCATGGTTAGTTCAGACTGTTATTTGCTACCTTTTGGATTTTATACAGTGTACATCCTTGCTACAAGGAGGCTGCCTGTGAGCTGCAGCAGAGTTGGATGTGGGATACCCAATTCACATTATTCTACAGGGCAATGTGCTTTCAACACCTTCACCCAATTCTTTTAGACTTCCTGCCTTTTCCCTTTAAAATGTAATTGATAACATTATGTAAGCCAGTATAATTCTGTTTTATTTTTTATTAATTAAAACAATTTTGAATTTAAATGTATTTTGATAATATTCTTTGCCTCCTCTAAGTTCATCCAGATATCTTTATCCTCTCTTTTCCTCATTCAACTGTAATTTCTTTCTCAACTAACAAACTAAACACCCAGTGAAACAAAATTTCCCAAACCTAGAAATCAAAATATATTTCCAAATAAATAAATAATAAATAAATAGATAGGTACATAAAATAAAAATCCCAAAACAACAAATTGTCCTGAAATAAAATAAAAGCAAAAAAAAAAAAAATCCTCAAAAAAAACCTAAAACAAATGTCATTTGTTGATCAACAGCTCCTGACCTGATTAAGAGATTTGCCATGGACAAGTTGATACCTGTCTCCTAGCAGGTGTAAATAACTGTGCAGCTGTTAATCTTGACCCTAATGTCTAGGTTATATTCATTCTTTTAAATACATATATGTATATATATAACAAAATAAAATATAAGATCAAGAAAAAACTAACACATTGAACAAGAACACCTCAAACCAACAGGAAAAAGAAAAAGAGCCCAAGAGACAGCACAGAAGTATGGCGAGCCACTTCTGGCCTGCAGAACGACGAGTCACCACACGCACAATTCTTCTCGGATCACACTTTTTTTGGAGTACAGCTCAGTTGAGAAATGGTGGAAAGAAGACCCCGAGCCTGAGATTCAGCCTGCTTATATAGGGAAGCCTGGCACGTGATTGGTGCCCAACACAATGCCTCATTAACATATAGCTGGTGATTGGTTCAAAGTAGTACTCATTAGCATGTGGCTGGTGATTGGCCCAAAATAATGGCTCATTAACATATTTGAGGATCTCATCAGATAGGTCCTTTCTCAATGCCTAATTAGCATAAGCACATCGGATTGGTCACTACTTGATGCCTAATTAGTATAAGCGGCAATAGAATGTTCTGGCAAGTCGTGCAAAGGCAAACCGCACCCTACATCTCCCCCTTTTATGCTTTCTAATGGCACAAACAGGATATAGCCCGTACAGGTGTTCACCTCATGATGTGCCCACCGCTCAAAGGGTGTTTCCTGCTGCCAGGATCCCCGAGATGCCTTCCTGCGTGCAAAGCCAGTAAAGGCAGCAGGGTGCAAAGGCCGTCTCAGAAGAGAATGATTCCCTATAGGGGTGCAATGGCAGCTAAAGCCTCTCTGTGCAAGGGCAATCATTGTAAGTTCTCAAGGGCGGAGAGCCAGGCTGCGGGGGAATGCCCTGCATCAACAGCCAAAAGTGCCTGAGTAAGTAGTACCTTTTCTCGACGTGCTCTGATGCGAATATGGCAAATCAGCCAGAGGCAAAAAACAATCCCAAATAAACAGCAGGCTGCAAAAATTCCTACTCCCACCCACTCCTTGAAAAAGGAAAAGGCAGAAGTGAGCCAAGAAGTAAAGTCCCCAAGTGTAACAGGCTCCAATCTTGTAGCATTCAAGCATGCGATCAGGAACTTTTGCTTGAGGATCATCTTCTCGGCCTCCATAGACCAATTCCCACTTTCCGCCTGAATCAGGAGGAAGACGGTCAGGAGTGTCCATATCAGCATCATCCTTAGAGTTGTCCTCAATGTATCTCGTCAATCTTGATGGCACCCAGACTGGCTCCTGATTCTGTGGAGAAACACATAAAGATCCCCTGGATCGAGCGATAACGCGATCCGGGCCTCACCATTGATTAGAAAGTACATCCTTCCACATCACTTTGCCTTGATTGTTGGGTTCTGACGTCATATGACGTTCGGCAACGGTTTCATTTTTATCATTTTAATTTAGAACATTTATAGTGAATAGGGCAAGAGAGAGCCTTTGTTTGGGGGTGCAGTTCTCTGCTATTCTCCCTTTTTGTTTTTGCAGGAAGTCCTTGAGCGTACGATTTGCTCGCTGTATTATTCCTTGCCCTTGTGGATTATAGGGCAGGCCTGTAATATGTTTCACTTGCATTTTGTGACAAAATGAGGCAAAACTCTTAGATGTATAGGCTGGCCCATTGTCTGTTTTCAGTGTATCGGGCTTGCCCCAAGCTGCCCAAGCTTTAAGGCAGTGGGTAATGACATTGTGAACTCTTTCTCCAGAAAGAGGTATAGCGTGCATTACTCCAGAAGATGTATCAATGGAAACATGCACATACTGAAGCTTTCCAAAGGATGGAACATGGGTAACATCCATCTGCCAAATTTCAAGTGGAAAAATGCCTCTGGGATTAACCCCTATTTTCTGAGCAGGCAAGAATTGCACACAAGCAGAACAGCTTTTCACAATATTCCTAGCTACACCCCAGAAATTTTAAATTTAGTCCTTTCTCAATGCCTAATTAGCATAAGCACATCGGATTGGTCACTACTCGATGCCTAATTAGCATAAGTGGCAATAGAATGTTCTGGCAAGTCATGCAAAGGCAAAACGTGCCCTACACAGAAGTTAGACACCTAATTGATTATGGCCTGAGAAATAAAAAAAGAAAAAGTATGCTGTGGACTGAAAATGAAATAAGGGAAAGATCACCCTTTAAAATAGCTGCAAGTAACATTAAATACATCAATGTAACTATAACCAAAGAAGTCAAAGATCTGTTTGACAAATCTTTAAATTACTAAAGAAAGAAATAGAAGAGAACAGAAAGTAGAAAGATCTCCCATGACCCTGGAAAGGTAGGATCAACATAGTAAAAATTACAATCTTATCAAAAGCAATCTTAAGATTCAATGCAATTCCCATCAGAATCCCAACAAAATTTTTTACAGACCTTGAAAGAACAATCCTAAATTTCATTTGAAATAACATGAGAGCCAGGATTGCCAAAACAATTTTGTTCAACAAAAGAACCTCAGGAAGCATCACCATCATCGACTTCAAGTTATACCATAGAGCTACAGTAATAAAAACAGCCTGGCACAGAGATAAAAACAGACTTGTGGATCAATGGAATGAAATGAAGATTACAATATTAATCTACACAGCTATGAATGTCTGATCTTTGACAAAGAGGCCAAAAGTACTCAATGGAAAAAAGATAGTATCTTCAGCAATTGGTGTTGGCATAGCTGTATGTTAGTGTGTTGAAAAGTGCAAATAGATCCAAATTTAACACTCAGTACAAAGCTCAGATCCAAGCAGATTGAAGATTTCAACATATAAACTCAGTTACAATGAACTTGACAGAAAAGAATGTGAAAAAATACCCTCCAATATATTGGCAAAGGCAACAACTTCCTAAATATAACAACAGTAGCAAAGACACTAAGAACAACAGTCTATAAGTGGGACCTCCTGAAACTTAGAAGCTTTTGTAAGGCCAAGAACAGTCATAGGGCAAAATGACAGCCTACAGAGTAGAGAAAAATTTTCATCAACCCTACAAATGACAGAAGACTGCTATCTAAAGTATATAGAGAACTGAAGAAACTAAAGCCCAAATCCCTAAATAACCCAATTAAAAAATGGGTTAAAGAACTAAAAGGGAATTCTCAGCAGAAGAATTATAAATGGCTGAAAGGCACATGGAAAAGTGCTCAACTTCTTTAACCATCAGAGAAATGCAAATCAAAACAAATTTGAAATATCACCTTACACCTGTCAGAATGTATTAGATTAAAGACACAGATGACAGCCTATGCTGGAGAGGATGAGGAGCAAGGGGAGTTGTTCCATTGTTGGTAGGAGTATAAACTTGTTCAGCTACTCTGGAATGCAGTATGGTGGTTTCTCAGACAACTGGAAATCGATTTCTCCAAGGATCCAGCAATACCACTATTGGTCATATTCACTAAATATGCACATTCGCACTACAAAAGCAATAGCTCAACTATGTTCATAGCAGCATTATTCATAATAGCAAGAACCTGGAAGCAACCTAGATGCTTCTCAACTCAAGAATGAATTTACAAACTGTGGTACATCTACACAATGGAATACTACTCAGCAGTAAGAAAAAATGATATTCTAAAATACGCAGAGGCAAAAGGATAAAATGGGAAAATATCCTCCTGATTGAGGTATCACAAACACAGAAAGTTAAGCAGATGTACTCACTCATTAGTGTACTTGAAAAAAAATGGTAAAAAACACCCTAGCTGCAAACTCCAACTACTGAACAGCTTGAGAACTAAAAATTATATTTAAAATAGTCCTGGTGTTCATTCGATCACAACACAATTCATTCTACACAATTGCATTGTTTCATATTCCTTTTTTCTTCTTGTCATTCTACATTTTTTTAAAAAAATAAAGTTTTTTTTCTATGTAAAAAATATC
Source organism: Sigmodon hispidus (assembly GCA_004025045.1). Taxonomy (NCBI): domain Eukaryota; kingdom Metazoa; phylum Chordata; class Mammalia; order Rodentia; family Cricetidae; genus Sigmodon; species Sigmodon hispidus. Next base: position 40,562 of record PVIH01016101.1, on the reverse strand, counting down.
AAAAGCACTCTCCATCTGATCCCCAAAGAACAAGCATGTAAGAGATATAGGTGAACCACAGGCTGGGCCACGTGGAGGGTTGATTAGTAGAAATGGGTTGAGTTAAGATGAAAGAGCTAGCTAGTAGTGTGCTTAAGACATGGGCCAAACAGTATGAAGTCAATGTAAAATGTCTGATTCATTTCTTTGGGGGATAAAAGCTGCTGCGGACCAGGTCCGAACCTCTGGCCCAAACAGATTGGAGAAACTTTCTACAACAGATGGCATCCCTGGTAGGGCTGAACACACACATAAATCCTGAGAAAGTTTAAAAAAGCTTAAAACGGGTTCCAGATCACTGAAATAGAGCCAAAAGCAGTTTTTTGAGTAGTGTATTTGAATTGATTTATGGTACATAGACAGTACAGTGTTCAGGCAGAAATTTAAAAATGGCGTGTCCGCGGCACATAGCTTAAACTCATACATTTCACAGAAGACTTGGCATAAGTGTGATTGACTTAAGGTTTCTGCTTATATTGAACATCAAGGAAACAGAGTTAAAAACGGTTTTTCTGGTAGCAGCATTTCCTGAGTCTGCTCTGGTTACAGGCAGCAACAGAGATGCAGTGGGCACCACCACCACATTGAAAAGCTGCCAAAAGGGGCAGAGTCAGCAATTAAAGTGCTACTGACATTTTAAAAGCTCTTTGGGTTAGAAAATGATTAAGGATTCTCAATAAAACAGATTTAGACTCACAAAAATTCTAAATAGGGTACAATGTATGTAAAATACTCATAGGCTTCAGAGAGACAGAGGAAAAAAAGGGGGGATAAAGAAAGCCCTTTAAGAAAGAGAAATAGGAAATAAAGATAAAAAGGCCACATGAAGATGGTAGACAAACAAAGATTCTGGATTATGGTTAGTGTGTTTTCTTTTAATTTTTTAACTTTTAATGAGCCAACTGCAGAAAGACAATTGATTGCAAAGGCTGCTGAATTAAACAAATACATATATTTTAAAGATATCTTGACTTTTAAATCTATTTATAAGAATATGTTGCTTGGGAAAAGAGTTTCTGCTTCTGTCTCCACAGAAGATCAAAACCCATTGATTGGTTCTAGACAAATGTGGTTTCATTTTCCAAGGCCACTTGAACATTCTCAGCTTCCAAGATGGCCAGTTGAGATGATCCAGCCTGAAGACCCCATGAGATCAATAACTTCTTTTATCATCATGAAGCAGTAAAAGAAAGAAAACTACGACCAATTTCCCAAAATATTACTTATCCATGTTTGTTTTCATTACAAACAGTTAATTGTCATAGTAAATCTCTTAAAAAAAGAAAAGAAAAGGGGGGAGGATTTGATATAAGAATGAATAGAAAATATAAGTGGATTTTGGTTTATTGATATAAACTTAAGGTCAATTTTGTTATGTTATGTGTACTTTTCTACTCTTGTTTAAGGTACGATGTTTAGGTAATTCATAAAAAATTATAATGTATGATTAAGAAATGCTGATAGTTAGCCATCTTTGATAACCAAATTTATATTCATGATAATTAGGTGTATGTAGAAATACAAAAATATATTTTAATTAGATAGGTAGTCTTCAAGTACTTCAAAGACCTACAGAATATGGCATTAAAATATTTTAAAAACTTAAACTTTTTTGGACAATGATATGGATCTGCTCCTGGCAGCACCAATATATTTCAAGAGAATGATGGACATTGAAGAAACTTCATGTGAAATTTACTCTGTTGGAACAGTTAGCCATTGGACAAGAAACTGTTCTGGTATTTATTGCTTGATAGTATGCTGTTTAAACTGGACATGCAGGCTCCATAGGAAAGTGACTTCTGAATTTTGGCAGAACAAGCCAAGAAGGTCCTTTGGGTTCCTGCTTTGCAGAAAAAAATTGCCAGAAATCCTTCTGGATACAAGGAGAAGCAACTGATGGACTGTGTCAGATTTCCTACATCATGAAAATTATGCCAGAGACTGGCCATAAAGACTGAAGATGGTGCCCCAACATTACAAAGGAACTTTGGGTGACTGTCCAGGCAGACAGATGTCATCTCTGTCATTTTCTAGACTTTGGAAGTTGCTTGCAATATCCTTCAGTGGTCTTTGATGTGGTTGAAGGTTTAATAATTATAGGTATAGTTCTTTTTAGGTTAAAAGGTATATTAGATATGAAACTTTTGACTCACAATGATAAGATAGATAATGGAATATTCTCTTTAATTTTGTGAATACAAATAGGCTGGATATTGTGACTGTAATTCTTGCTTGAGAGTTATTCTGTTGTAATTTTGCTATATGGAAATTGAAACCTTCCTTTTTAATTAGACAGAAAAGAGGAAATGTGGTGGAAATGTTCTTTGTATCATGTAAATAAAGTAACTGATTTGGCCTATGTAGAGCACCATAGCAGTGGGTAGAGAATCAGAGGACAGGCAGGTAGGAGAAGGAGGTTGGAGTTAGTCAATCTCCATCTGACCCCGGAAGAATAAGCATGTAAGAGATGCAGGTGAGCCATGGGCTGGGACATGTGGCAGGTAGATTAGTAAAAATGTGTTAATTTAAGATGAAAAAGCTAGCTAGTAATGTGCTTAAGACATGGGCAAACAGTATGAAGTTAATGTAAGTTTCTGATTCATTTCTTTGGGGGATAAAAGCCACAGCATGCCAGGTCCAAACCTCCGATCCAAACGGGCGTGGGTAACTTTCTACATGGATTCTTGATAAACAATAAATACTAGTTTTTTAAAATAAAAAAAATATAAAAAGCTTAATAATAATAAAAAAGACTAAACTGGAAGGTATAATATAAGCACAGAAGACTTAGTACAGACTTATGCAGGCCCTGTGTATGCTGCCTCAGTCTCTGTGAGTTCATTTAAGCTTTGCTCATTTTGATTTATAAGGCCAAAATTAACTTTTGATTGGCAGTTTAATCAATTTACATTTATCATCTTTATACTCCCACTTCCTAGAATCACCAATTGTATATCTATGGATTGGTTTAGTATTCATACACTGTGGTTCTTGGGGGTGATTCCTGTGAAATCTTCTTTAGAACCCGAACCCTCACTATGGTTGCTCATAGGAATTTAAGATATTTTATAATTATCTTAAATTAATTATTTATTTTATCAAAATTACTGCATACATATATATGTCGTTAGCTTAACAACTTTTTCTGTTGTGTGTCTCTAGTTTTTCTGCTTCTTTTGCTTAAATTTAAGACTCACATTAAAATTAGTTATTAACTATCTTTATAGTGTTAAAATTTCTAATTTTTTCTAAATATTTATGTTTACTAAAATGCTTTATACTTTAATAGTAGTATCTAGTTTTCTTTCATCTTGAATTTCTGTTAGCTTTTTTTTTTCTCATCAGAAAATGAGCAGGCTTTTATGAGATAATAGTACAATTTAATATGATAAATCAAAACTAACACATTGGAACTTGAGAAACAAGCAAACAGAATGAAAACAGAAAAGGCATAAGAAACAGAGCCCGATTCATTTATTTAGGAATCCCATATAACATTATGGCAGAAGCCATAATGTATATGCAGAGGACATCTAGGATTAAAGAGGGGAAAAAAACAACCAAATAAATGTGAAAATAAAAAGATAAAACAGCAAAATGAAAAAAGCAAACAACCAAACCAAAAAACAGAAAAGCCCTGTCACAACATTATAAAACAAAAACCCTCTAAAGTTGTCATTGAGTAATTCATTTATTTATTTATTTATTTATTTACTTACTTACTTACTTACTTACTTACTTATTTACTTATTGGCCATCTACTGTTGTGAATGCAAGCTACCCTGAAGAGTAACTTGCTTTCCCAATGATATTTTTTTCCTAGAAAACTAAACTTTTATAAGCAAGTCATGACCAATTTAGATTACTTCTGGGTTAGGGATAGGTCATGTGTCCACTTACTTCTGTTTTAGGACCTTATGGGCTACAGGCTTGTTTAGGCTCTGTGAAAGCTTCCACACTCTGTGATTCCATATGAACATCAATCATGTTGATTTAGAGAGTCTTGTTTTCTTCCTGTCTGCTATCTTCTCTGGCTCTTTCTGTTGTCTCTTCTACAATTTTCCCTGAACCATAAGTACAGAGATTTTAAAGAGATTAGTCCTTTAGGCCTGAGTATACTCAGGTCTATCACTATCTGTATATTTTCTGGCTGATGGTATCTATTATTGTCCCCATCTGGTGCTAATGGAAGTTTCCTCAATGTTGTCGAGCAAGGCACTGACTTATGAGAATACCAGAATGTCATTTAGAATAATTTTATTACTTGTTTTTTTTGAACAGTATTATTCGGTTTTACTTTAGGTCCCTGGCCTATCAAGTGTAAGAATCATGGTCACCCAAGTAGCATGAAGAATGGATTTCATCTTGTGGAGTAGGCCTAAAGTCAAATCAGATATTGATTAGTTACTCTTAGAAATTTTGTGCCACCATTGTATTAGAATATCTTGCAGCCAGAACAAAAGGGTATATATCAAGGGCTCTGTGCCTGGATTGGTGTTTGCATTTTTCTTTAGGTAGCAGTATATTCATGTATCAAAGACAGGACTTAGAACATAGTGGGGAATGTTCTATGTAGGCACCTACTTGACTTCTTCATGTTCAATGAGTCATGTAGGTGTTGTCTTCACCTATGGAGCCTTGCCATTGGTTTAGGGAGAGCAATGTCTTGGAAACACCCTGGCTTGTCTGGGCATTCCTATGTGACATCTCTGTACAACAACTTAATTCTATATAACCTAATCCCAGCATTCGAAGCTTGCATTTCATTGGAAGCTTCATATTCTCTCCCAATATTTAGTAATTTTATTTAGCTCACCTCATATATGTATACAACTTAAAATCTACTTTATTAAGTTTTCATACTGCCCTTCTAAAATGGCCCTTAAGTTTAGTCATCTCTTCGTTTATTTACTCCCTATTTTCCTCTTCTCCACTTGTAATCCATCTTAAATCTCCTTCAATCCATCTGTAACTCTCTATTCTATTTTATTTCTTAGTGAGATCTGCTACCACTAGTGCTTTACTATATTTGTAACTTCTGTGATTTTGTGATTTGTATTGTGGTAATCATTGAGTTTACAGCTAATATCTACATGTAAGCAAATACATGCCATGTTTGTCTTGTTCTGGGTGATCTCACTCAATATGACTTTTTTTCCTACTTCTATCCATTTCCCTGAAAATTTCACATTTAAATGCTGAATTTTAGTCCATGTGCCAATGAACCCCACTTTCTTCTTTGACTTATAAAGAAAAATTTGAAAACAGTGTTCTTAGTTTTTCTTTTTTAACATGTCTTTTATCTCATACTCTCTACTGCTCTCCCTTTCTCCCCTCCTCTCTGTCTTCCCTCAGCCTCTCCCAGCCCCATCCCCAGGGAGGGCAAGGAATCCCAAGGTGAGTCAGCTCAGTTTGACATATCCAGTTAAAGCAGGTCTGAGTCCCCCCACTCAGTATCAATGATGAGGAAGTTATTCTTTTTAGGGAATGGACTCCGAGAAGCCTTTTCATGGACAAGGAATAAAAAAATAATAATAATCTAAATATTCCTTTTATGTATGTGTGTTTCTGTGGTATAAAGTAAATTGAAATCCAACAATAATTGGCCATGGAAGCCAAAGACATTGGATCTCCATGACCTGGTTTTATACAAAGTTCTGAGCTATCAAAAACTAGTGTTCTGTGAGCTGGGCTTCGGTCCTTTCAAAGAACAATATATGTTGTTAAGTGCCAAGCCATCACTCCAATGACACAAGTTTTTATAACACAAGTGTACTGAAAAGAATAAAACTTAAGACATACAAAGCAGGAGCGACAGAGAGAGAGAGAGAGAAAGAGAGAGAGAGAGAGAGAGAGAGAGAGAGAGAGAGAGAGAGTACTTTTTTTTTGAGACCTTATATCCTATATCTCAGAGTAGCTTCAAACTTTGGTACTCCAACTGGTACTGGTACTGGTACTCCAACCCCAACATCTCAAGTACTGGAAAGAATTAAACTAACAGACCTATATTTCCTTTGGTTGCTGGTTGGAGGCAGTACAGTCACTTACCTCCTAGCATCTTCAAACTTAATTCAGGTTAAATATTAACAGTTTCCTTGTTAATGATGAAGTAAAAGTAGGAAAAAAATCTCAGTATTTAGGAAACTTACCTAAGAAGCCATGTCCATCATTTTTAACATGTCCTATTAGTTTGAAGCAAGTCACTGATTTATACTTTTGACACTCAGAGATGCTCATTTCAGGTTGTAAAGTCAGGGGGATGCAGAATGAAACCTAATACAGAACACATGTACTAACTTTGGGTTGCCTAAAATTAAATCATATGATATTATTAGAACCATGAATAATATGATCTTAAAATAATTACTTAGCCACTGTGTCTTAAATTGCTTCTTTACAAAGGGGAAAGTAAACGTAACTACCCCTCAGAGATTATACATGCATAAAAATTATAATTATAAAAGCTAACTTATAATTGTAACATAATTATAAAAGGTAGCTTCTGTTTTTCATATTCAGCATAAGAATTAAGGAATACATATGTATCGAATGTACAAACATAAAACATATTAAATTAAAATATTTCTAAAATAGAAAATATACTATCCAGTCAAAAACAATGTAGGACAACATAGGATTAGACAAAGAGAGATTGTGCTAAGGGCAATAATGAGATTGAAAAATGGATCACTGTTCGGGGCCAAACTGAGAGGAAGGAAACTTAGAGCTTCCAAGTAAGAAAATAGATGTGTTTTGTCATCTATTCTTTGTTATACTTTAAATACATTACTAATAGTTAGTTATATTGATGAAGGCTAAGAAATTCCAAAGATATTTATTAGTTCATACTATTTATTTTAATAATGTAGCAGATTGAGTCTTACTGTGTATCAGTATTACTGTTGTGGAAAAAAATAAATCTATAGAAATAGAGTTTCAGCTAGATTAAAACCTACCCATCCAGTGCTAGATAACATTACACTTACCAGAAATATATTATTACCCCAGAATTGTTTATAGATATTTACAAATGGAAATAATATTATCTTTATTATAGTATTAAAACAGCTATTTTGCTGCATTGGCCATGTTATACATCAGAAAATTGAGATACATGTATAATCAAATTTTCCACATCACATAATATGCTGATAAATAAGAGCTTGAATTTGGTAGTTACTGCAACTGTATAGTCTCACTATTAAATATTGCATTTTTAATTTTTGCCTGTATCATGCATTCATAAATGTTTATAGAGCCTCGAGCCTCCCCTTTAGTGAACATGGAGGTTAAAAGACTAAGAGTTCCTTCTGAATCTGTGCCCTGAAGTATTTTATTATGTTGTAAAATAAATGAGATGGGGATGAATCTGGTTAAAAGAGATTCATGTGTTATATGTGAGAGCTAAAGGTTAACCTGGGGGCATTCCAAGATACATATGGTTGGTTAAGTCTGTATAATTAACTGAATCTTTCTTCAGTATTAATATGATTTTACTCATGAACTTTTTTCCATATGCATGTCTAATTTCTAACCTTTGATTTTAAAGCATTAATCAACATAGGTAAGAATATAGAGGTTAAGTGCCTTGTTTACTGCTAAATACTCATCAATATTCTTAAATTATAGAGAATGGAAGAATTGATTTTATTCCATCTTTAAAATACTAATGATCAAACTAAAACTTAAAAATAAGAAAGTTAGTAGTTTTATGTTTTATGGTTGTCTTTTGTAGGACATTAGAAACTTTTGTGGGTCATTAAAGGTGTTTTAAAAATAGGAAGAGATGAATCTGTAAAACACACATAATAAAAAACAGTTGAAGAAAACTTTTCTACCATTTAGAATATCTGAGTGCTGTATGTCTTCATTAATGGTAAAACCTGGCTAACAGAAGAGAGAAAATATTAATGAGATGACTCTATTGAAGTTGGGCTGGCCATTGTGGCACCTAACTCTAACCTGAGGTCTCTGGAGCCAGAGTCAGGTGGTTGTATCTCTGTGTATTCAATGCCTGTCTCATTTTCAAAGCAAGTTCCAGGCCAGAGAGTAACACAGTGGGACCCTGTCTCAAAAACAAAAAACAAAACTCAAAAAACGAAACCCTATAAATTATTGACATTGATAGTTCAAGAGAATCTATGTGAAAATACTGAATCTACATAAGTATTTTTCACAGAATACATTATTATATGTAGTTTAGTACCTGGAGTTGAAGTGGCATTAGGACAGGTGTACAATACAGTGATATAAATTAAAATTTCTATTACAGGTCTGATTTTGACAAGAGAATGGGTAGAACTGAGCAATATTTGAAGCTATAAAAGCTGATATCCTAAATGGATATGTGAGATTATCCAGTTGGTACAGACATCTGGATAGGGGAAGAATTTGTGAAGAAGAGGCCATTATTCTGAGATCAGAGGACTTTCCAAAGGGAATGCAGTACAATGACACATCAAAGAAATATTGTAAACTTATGGTGTGTAAACAAACACACTAAGTTCTTTCAGGAATCAGCCAATACCGTGACTAAATATAAATGTAAATAAATATATAAATAGCAAAGCATTAATTGCTATAGATAAAACAATATTCTGGGGAATGTCAGACAATGAAGAAATGCATAGGAGATAAAGAAATAGAGAATATTTTGAACCAAATGTTCAGAAGCATAAATGATAAGAAAATCAAAGTGGATGTTCTCTACAATGAGAAATTTACTGATGAAAATTTTTTTTCAATTGTAAGATTAGGAAATTTCTAAGATTTGAAAAATTTCACTGAGAATTTGTTAAAGAATATTATAATGAAAAAATGCAAGGTATGCTTCCCTTGCCACCCACATTTCCATATTGCATTTATGAGGTGTAAGTTATGTCCCCACAGAATTATTAGATTAGTATATGAGGTGCTTCTTATTTTCCATTAATTTTTTAAATATGAATAAAGTCATATTTTTTATGCGTATATCCTTATTCAAGCTCCCTTCCCCCTTCCATCCCTTCTAGTCACCCTCTCTTCTAAACATCTCTTTATCTCCTCCCCATGAAGGGCAGGAGCTCTCAAGGTCCCAATATGGCTTAGCTCAGCTTCCACTCCTGGCAGAACCAGTTTCCTACCCCAACATCAAGACTTGGTCAGGCGTTCCCCTTGAGGGAGTGGGATCCAAGGTGCCAGTCCAAGGTGTTTCAGATCCCAAGCTGTTCAGTTGTGGTTTGCAGCCTGGACATGCTTTGCTTTTCGCTTTTCTGTTTAGAGTCCAATAATGACTGAGCACATCCCCTGCTTATGTTTCTGGGTTTGAGATACATCTCTCATAAGGGTGTTCTCCAAATCCATCCATTTGCCTGCAAATTTTAGGATGTCATTTTTTTCTTACTGCTGAGTAGTACTCCATTGTGTGACCACAGTTTGTTAATCCATTCTTCAGTAGAGGGTCATCTAGGTTGTTTTCAGGTTCTTGCTATTATAAAAAATTCAGAGGGAAAGATGAACACAAAGAAAATATAGGTGTAGCAATCTTATTTGTATGTCTACCCTTGATAAGCCATGCTTATCATTCTTATCCTCTATATAGTTATTGTTAACTCTTCCACATTTTAAATTCTTTTTACTGTGTTTTTTTTTAATAAATACAAAATAAAGGAAAAAAAAAAGAATACAGCTAAAAATACAATATCTGTCTTATAATCGATTCCTTTTTCTAGGAAATGTTTCCTTTTTCTACTGCATTGATGATAAAAAGAAAACAATGAGAGACTGATGCAAAAAAAAAAAAAAATAATGCTGCTATTAACACAGCTGAGCTAATGCCTTTGGAGTGTGAATGTGCATCTTTAGGGTATATGCCCAGAAGTGGTATTGCTGGATCCTGGGGGAGACTGATTCCCAGTTTTCTGAGAAACCACCATACTGCATGACAGAGTGGCTGAACAAGCTTACACACCCACCAAGAATGGAGAAGTGTTCCCCTTGCTCTGCAACCTCTCCAGCATAGGCTGTAATCTGTGTCTTTTATTTTAGCCAATCTAACAGGTGTCAGGTGGTATTTCAAAGTTGTTTTGATTTGCATTTCTCTGATGGTTAAAGAAGTTGGGCACTTTTTCAAGTGCTTTCAGCCATTTGTAATTCTTCTGCTGAGAATTCCTTTTTTAGTTGTGAACCCCATTTTTGATTGGGTTATTCAAGGTTTGGGGTGCTGGTTTCTTGACTTCCTTATATATTTTAGCGATCAATCCTCTCTCACTTTTAGGGTTGATGACAATGTCTTCATTAATGGTAAAACCTGGCTAACAGAAGAGAGAAAATATTAATGAGATGACTCTATTGAAGTTGGGCTGGCCATTCTGTAGCCTGTCATTTTGTCTTATTGACTGTGCCCTTGGTTTTATAGAACCTACTCAGGAGGTCCCACTTGTTGTTCTTAGTGCCTGTGCCATTGGTGTTATATTTCAGAAATGGTCTCCTGTGCCAATTCATAGGAGGGTATTTCCAAATTTCTTCTCTATCATCTTCAGTGTGGTTGGGGTTATGTTGAGATCTTTGATCCACTTGAATGAGTTTGGTGCAGGGTGACAGGCTTGGATCTATTTGCATTTTTCTACACACTAACATCCAACTATGCCAACACCATTCCATTTGTTAAAAATACTATCTTTTTCCATTGAATATTTGGGGCTTCTTTGTCAAAGATCATGTGTTCATAGATTTTTGGGTTAATGTCTGGATCCTCAATTCAATTCCGTTGATCCACAAATCTGCTTTTATGCCAGTACCAGGCTGTTTTATTACTGTAGCTCTATATTATAACTTGAAGTCAGGGATGGTGATGCCTCCTGAGGTTCTTTTGTTTTGGAAATCCTGGTTTTTCCTGTTATTCCTAATGAAGTAGAGTATTGTTCTTTCAAAGTCTGTGAAATATTGTGTCTAGATTGTGATGGGAAGTGCATTGAATCTGTAGATTGCTTTTGGTAGAATTGCCATTTTTACTGTGTTGATCTTACCTATGCAGGAACATGGGAGATCTTTCAAATTTCTGATATCCTCTTCAATTTCTTTCTTCAATGATTTAAAGTATTTTGTCAAATAGATCTGTTGGTTATAGTTACTCCAATGTATTTAATAATATTTGCAGCTATTATAAAGGGTGATGTTTCCCATATTTCTTTTTCTGCCCTTTTATCTTTAGTGTATAGAAGGGCTACAGATTTCTTTGAGTTAATGCAGCTACATTGCTGAAGGTGTTTATCAGTAAATTTCCCTGGTAGAATTTTGTGGGTCACTTATGTATACAATCATATCATTTGCAAGTAGAGATAAATTCACTTCTTGTTTTCCAATTTGTATCCCCTTAATTTTCTTTCATTCTCTTATTGCTTTAGCTAAAACTTTTGGAACTATATTAAATAGATAAGGGGACAGGGGACATCCTTGTCTAGTTCCTGATTTTAGTGGGATTGATTTGAGTTTTTCTCTATTGAGTTTGATGTTGGCTGTTGGCTTCTTGTAAATTGCCTATATTATATTGAGATATTTTCCCTGTATCCCTGATTTCTCCAGGACTTTTATCATTAAGGAGTGTTGAATTTTGTCAAAGGCTTTTTCAGCATCTAAGAATATGATCTTGTTTTGTTCCTTCAGTTTGTTTTTATGATGGATGGCATATACAGTTGAACCATCCTTACATTTCTGGGATGAAGCTTACTTGATCATTGTGGATGATACTTTTTATATATTGTTATATGTGGTTTGCCAAATCTTTGTTGAGAATTTTAGCATCTATATTTATGAGGGAAATTGGGCTGTAATTCTGTGTTGTTGCATCTTTGAGTGGCTTCTGTGTTAGGGTAATTGTGGCCTCATAAAAGGCATTTGGCAATATTCTTTCCATTTCTATTGTGTGAAACAGTTTGAGGAGTAATGGTAGTAATTTCTGTTTTAATGTCTGGTAGAATTCTACACTGAAACCATTTGAACCTGGGTTTTTTTTCTTGAGAGGCTTTTAATGACTGCTTTAATTTTTTTAGGGTTATAGGTATGTTTATGTAATTAATCTTATCTTCATTTAAAAATAGTACCTGTCCAAAATCTGTCCATTTCTTTTAGGTTTTCCATTTTTGTTGAATATATATTTTCAAAGTATGATCTGATAATTCTCTGAATTTCCTGGGGGGATGTTGTTTTGTCTCCTTTCTCATTTCTGATTTTGTTGATTTGGATATTCTCTCTCTGCTTTTTGGTTAGTGGCCAGTATACTGAATTTAAGTGGATAGTATGTTGACTATCCCAGTCTCTTGAAAATTGGGGGAGATTTATTTCTGTTGTAAGAAGGCCATGCCAAATTATCAACAGATATTCAAATTCAAGATATGTATCATTAAAAGTAAAGAGAATTCCAACACAGTACCCTGTGTGAGTGAAACCAGAAGACATTATACTAAGAGGCATTACATAGTCACAAAATTAAAAATATATGCAATCTCATTTAATGCATACAGAGTAATCAAAGTAGCACAGAGAAAGAGCATAATTGACATCTTTATGGCCTTGGGTAGAAGGTATGGGAGAAGTTTAAGGGGTACAAAGAGCTATGACTTCATATGATTAGAAAGTATGCTGGTTCGATTGTACAATATTATTGATGTACACATCATTATTGCTGTTGATGTGTACACTTGATGCATAGCTAATTTTTCTAAATTCAAACATTCTTTTTTGAAGGGGGGCAAATAATTTGGGAAGCTTGCTAAAGTACATAAAGCCCAGAAAACTTACCAATTTGCAAAAGATAAAGTATCCAGTGGGGATGACCACCATAGAGGTTCAATTTTTGGGATCTCCCAGCCCTTTGAGGTTTGTCTTTTCATTGATGCAACTTCCTGGGAGCCACCTGTGATCCTTTAAGTAATTCCCCTTTCAAACTTCTGTAAATAACTTCATTGACCTCATTGTATTGGAAAATTAGACTTGAGTAGAAATTTTTTTTTTACTGTTACTAGTTCTGAATCTGAGATAAATTGTTATTTCTTCACATCTATGCATTAAAGCATGTTAAAACACTTGAAATTAATTACTAGAAAATTTTGTATAATTACTGCAATTTTAAAAGATTTACTTCAAAATAATTGTTTCTCTCCAATAGTTTCAAATCTAAAACTCTTAAATATTTATACAGTTGAGGTATATACATGTATACCAATATGCCAGGGAATTTATGCATTCAGATTCAATAGTTGTATAATAGTCACCAATGCAAATAACTGAAGCTGTTGTATTGACAATGTGTGTAATGAGCCTGTCACATTGCCTTTTGAATGCTCATGTTTACTTTCATAGAATTCTGTGGCTCTCAGTTTAGTCAGAGCTATAGGTGCCTTTGTAGTAGGTAGGGATTACTACAGAGATTTATAACTAGTGACATTCATAAAAATAAATATCTCTCTGTAGCCTAGGAGCCCAATAAACAACAATAAGAAGAAAATTATTATGTAGAAAAAATAAAATAGAGATATTCCTTAAAGTATTGTGAAAATTTCAGGGAATGTGTCACTATAAAATACATAATAAGACAATGAAAAATCACTTGTTAATAATGATGCATTGTCATGTAGTAATTGACTTTAACTATCTAAAAGTGGCCAATGACCCTGAAAAACCATATACTCTGATGTTGGATAAAAAAAAAAATCTGTATATCTGTTAGTTTATATGTTCATCAACCTTTCTTTCTGTCTTGCTTGTTTCATTAATTTTTCATCACATATATGAAATATAACAAATGTAATTATGCTATTATTTATATGTGTATAGTTTCCAAATTTTATATAATTGTAATTTATTTTTAGGTTAAAAGAGATACCTTCTATTTTTGAGTAAATATGTCTGAAAGATTGTTGATAATGGGTAGATTTAGTTCAAAATTTTCTTTCACCTCAGATGTAGTTGTCTGTTTTCTATAGATACAACCTATGTGTTAAGTAGAACATTTATTACAAGGGAGAATAATAATTGAAATACAAAATATGTACATAGTTTTACTTTGTATAATTTTGTTAATTAAATAAAACAACAAAGCCATGGCCATGAGGAATTTTATTTTAAAGGGGTGACTCATATGTTTTCACCAAAAAAGAATGGACTCAGATGTGTGTTTTATGACTTGTATGCAAAGCAGTTGAATCAAAAGTTATTAACTATAGCACCTTTCATTCACTGGCAGAAGATTTTTCTATTCTGCCGGTCTGCACTTTCACTAAGGGAAAGCAGACAGTTTCATTCTATACTCTCTTAGCAGCTGGTTGGACCACTATAAAGATCTCAATGTACAAGATGAACCCAGGAGATAGAGTAAATTTGGAAAGGGAAAGCTCTAGGTAGGAGGCTATTGAATTGGTCTGAAAAGTGGTAGGATTTAAATGCTTCTATAACTTGTACTTGAAGAAATGCTTTAATATATGTTTGTTGAAATTCCAGTAGTTCATAGAATTTGGATAGTGTTGATTCTTGGCATTCAGAAAAGGTCTTAAATAAGGAAGAACTTTTTGAGTTGTAAGACAAGCCAATACGGCTGAGGAAATTGACTCAAACCAGTTGCCAAGACATGCACATAATGTACTTGCTTATGTCCAACCTGGAGTCTGCCAGAGGGCCTACCAACAGATATAGTCAGAGAACTTGATCCTGTCCAGCCAATGAGAGATGACGATGCAATATCACCAGATTATGACACTACATCCCAGGGTGCTGAGAGTAGGCTATATAAGTCTCTCTTCATTGTTGAATAAATAAATCTGCAATTTGTGTTTCAATTGACTCTTGGGGTCTGTATAGTTGACTGGAAGTCTTCTCACCCTCTCCCCTAACAGAACCATTAAGGCCTAGCAACAACCTTTGATTTCCAGTAGTTTTAAATTGATTGTGCTCTTATAAGACTCAGTTGCCAGGTCCTGACTTTCCTCCTTTCTTGTATTGTTCAGGCTGAAATTTCATGACAATTTTAAATAGTCTAAAAACAGAATGGATATTTAAAATATACAAAGACCCATAAAATAAGTAGCATTTGCAAGGCCCTTAATAAAGTGTATAAGAAGATGGCCTACTTCTCTTTGTCTTTTTAAATAGGAGACCCTATGTAATAAATCGCTGCAGAGATAATTTTATGAACTCAAAAGCTTACTTGGCATAATGCTTGATTTTCCTTATTTGTATGTAGAACTCCTGTGCCAGCTTTACTAACTGTATATCATACTGTACTATTTATTAATGAGGAAACTTAAGTCTAGAAAAATTAACATATTCAGGGGCATGCAGCTGGATAGTGGAAAAGCAATTAACCCAGAGGATCCCAACCTAAATGTAAAATTCCATATTTGTTACGTATTCATGTTCAGCTTGGTATCCTTCATGCAAATGCCTATAGAACTATAGAACACATTCTATTTTTTCTTTTTCTCCCTCTTTCCTCATTCTTTCTCCATCCTCTTCTCTCCTCCACTGTCTTCCTGCATCCTGAATCTCTTTATATGTTTCTTGCAACAATTTTGTTCTTAGTCATCAACAGTAACATAATTGAGAGGTGAATGATGGACAGAAAACCTCAAATATGAAGAATACTTAATTTCAAAAAGTGTAAAATAGTTATAATGGTGTGTATCTAATCATTTCAATGAAATGGAAGGTTGTATATGGCTTATAATATTTATATCAGAACTCCCTAATTTTAATATCTGTCTCAAATCTGGTGAAACTGACTTTTGCATTTCTACAGGATTGGTTGTAAATAAATATGAATAATAATCACTCATTGTGTTGAACATATTAAAGTAGTCTCTAGAAATAAGATTACCAGTAAACAAATCATATACTCATGAGGTTTAATGTGCAATAAGTGCTCTACACATACTTCATTCATTTTCGATTAATCTATGTTCATTTTTAGTCTTTCACAGTTTAATTGCTTTGGAGCTGTTTCTTTTCTAGTAAATTTTAGCTATTTCACAGAACGTTAAAATTTCAGTAAGTGCTGGATTTATTGGTTATTCTCAGTACAGCTGAACATCATTTCACCAATAATAATCAAAACCATTAAGACTCTACATTAAAGGAAATTTAAACATGTAAATATTTGCCTTAAAATTTATATTATTAATTTATTAATTTATCCAAGAATGAGTTATTCCAAATTACAGTATTCCATAGTTGGTACAAATTTATAATTTTAATTACCTTATTGAGCTGTTTTGTGAAAAAGTTCCTTTAAATGTTTACTTAATGAATATAATTCCTTCAACAAGGACGGTAATACTTTGTTTAATTGACATTTCCATCGTCTTTCCTAATAAAATTACTTGGGGAGATGGATGCATTTAATACATCTCATTAGCTATTTCTTATGTAATTTCTTTTTCTGAATTCTATTCATAAGAATTTACTTTAATGTTTGTGTGTGTGTGTGTGTGTGTGTGTGTGTGTGTGTGTGTGTGTGTACAGAGAAAGAGACATTTCAAGGAATATATATATTCTGAAAAAGCCCAGAAAAGCACACGTATATGCTTAAAATCCATAAAACACAAATTTGTAACCAATATATATAAGTTAAAGACCAACTAGATAAAGAAATATGAGACAAATGATGTCTATAAAAATACCATTAAATTCATTTTGTTTTGGCCATGTGCTACAAGACTTGTCTGGCTTGAATCTACAATAAACACATTCTACTGAGTTCCTTCAAGCTTTAGCCTGTATATATCAGTCAAGAAACAAGTTTACTAACAGCATCAAATTTTATGTCTTGATTTTTTTTTGTCAATGTATCAGATGATATTAGTGTTCCCAAGGTTTCAAACAGTTTCTGGAAATAAAGACATAATCTTCAGTCTGGGGAAAGCCTGGCCTGCTGACATTTCTAAAGCCTCCTTCAAAATGCATAAGAACAGAACTTTTTCTGCCTTTGAAGTGCTCTGGCAGTGCAAAGCAGCAAACCATAAGATTCTCTGCTAGTTCAGTCTGTGTCAGCTTTACCTCATAGAAATCCCTCTGCTACTCTACCAATAGCTGGGGACTGAGCATGTGAGTCATTGCTTGGCAATTTGGATATAAATTATGACATTCTCATTTGCAAATCTCTTCCTCTATGTTTTAGACATTACCAATACCACACATTTATAAAATAAAAATTTATGTATTTAAGTAGTTATTTAATGCGTATAGATTAAATGTAATATATTGTGAATGAAAATATAGAGATTGTATGCAAATGAAATTTATTATAATCTTATCTGCTACAGAATAGGAATCACTATTAAAAGCTGATCGATATTTGTAATATGCACCAATTATAGAGATAAATTCTCAGTATTTATCGTTTTAATATGTCTGTTTATATATGTTTTAGCAGTTCTATTGTCTGTGCTTTTACTGAGGTTTCTAAAGAAAAGTCTATGAGAAGACAGCTAGCAATGTGTAAACACAGCAGAGGAAAATCTAACTGAAAGAGATATTGTTTTACACCAGTTGAAATGGCTATTTCAAACATATAAATTTTTAAGGATACTAAGTTTCATTGTCATTGAGGATGCAGAGAGAAATACCTTAATCCTGTGGCACTGTAAATTGGTTGAGTCCATTTGAAAACAATACTAATATCCCTTAAAAGATCAAAAACAGAACTGATATATCGCCATCAGTGCCATTTCAGGGCATAGAGCCTGGCTGGAGTGCTGTCTAACAGAGGGTGTATATTAAGTGGGTCTAAAACTGGCATGTTAGTATACTTTCTGTAACAGCTTCTTATTGATAGAAACACTTTAAAATATACCTTATACTCAGTTTGACTTTTATAACGTAAGAGAATTGAAAAATATTGAATGACATTCTTGTGGGAACAGAAGATCTAGAGAAAGGATTAAAATATGACTTTATCAAAATATATAAATAAATAAAGTCTAAATTAAATTTTATAAAAAGGATAGGGCTAGTTTTTTAAGATATGCTTTTGATAATTTACATTCCTATAAAAAATTTAAATTTCTTATAGGTTATGATTTGTTCAAAATTCATGATTTCTTATAAATTGTGAGTTTGTTCAAAATTCATCATATATTGATTATTTTAACAAACAACCTATAAGGAAGATAGGCAAATGTACATCTTTTATAGTTGCCTTGGATCTCCTGTTTTTGAGAGGACACCAACAAGATTGATAACAGCTACAAGTAGCCAGGAGCAGTTTCTGGGGTTTCTTCTTCTGTGATCTTCCTTGTACTTCAAATGTGAAACTAGGGTAGCTTTAAAACTTCTTAGAATCACTTTGATGATTTGTAAAAATACTGATTTGAAGGCTCACACCCCAGAATTTCTGATTTAGTAGTTCCTAGGTAGAACTCCAAAACTGGCATTTCCAGTGAGTCTATAAGTTGCAATGCCAACCCTGCTGGTTCACAAGTGAAGGACACACCCACAGGACAGTTGTTTGTGCTCCTTTAGATTGCTGAGAACAATGGAAATAATAATTCAATATTTTTTCTCATGATGAATGTAATTTGATATGACCTTGGGCTAAAGGATGCAGTTTATTCTTCATTTTCCATGATAATTTAGAAGACAAAAGATAAATGCCAGGTAAAATACAGTAGTATTCATGCTTTATATACACATGGATATGAAGCAGATACAATCACAAATATCTTATTAAATTAAACAAATCTTGTTTTTAAAACCACAAACATATTTATAGCTAAGATAGGTAGATAGATAGACATTAAAATTAATGAATATTAATAAGATTTTATGTAGATGAAGGATTTAATTAACTGTGTGCTAGGAAATGGATTTCAAACAGATAAAAATTTATGCACCATTTTTTAGTGTTTCTTATTTTTGTGATCTGAATTCCCCCAGTGCAGTTGATTAGTTAAGTGTGAAGTTGTTGGAGGATAGAACTTAGTACTAATGTGACAGCCTGAGTGTGTGAGATGTGACCTAGTATTAAGTTTATATCAACCTTCCAGGAAATTCTCCAGTACAAACAGACCACAAAATTAGACTCTCAAGAGGCAAGGATCACCAGCCCTACTAATACCACTGTGATGAACACATTTTTGTGTTGACTCTCTGCATTGCAAAAGGTAGCAGTTTCAAAATTTGTTGTTCTGTGAGAATGACAGTTGCTTGTCTAGATTTTTCATGTTTGAAGACTTAGCCCATTCCCAAGTTCCCCTCACATTGTATTCAGCTGACATAAGCTATTCAGGTGTTTGTGCACTTTGATGTGGTCATAGATTTTAAATGCATCATACAGTTTAGTATAGTATGAGGCTTATCTTTTCTGAATTATGTAACTTTCTAAATTTCAAGAATAAAATTTAATAATTTAGTTTACTTTAAGTTTCAGAAAGCATAAGTGATTTTATACACACACACACACACACACACACTCACATTTTATTTTTCTTGCATTTTATCTTAAAGTAGCAACAGCTGGAATACATGAAAAATGGTATACTTAACATAACACATTTTTCATATAATGGTAAGTAATTGAAACATTCTACCTTTAAAGAAGCAGAGACTAGTGTGGGCTCTCAGCAGATGAAATACATAATTAAACTTCTGAAATTATGCAGGTGGAAATAAATTGATTTAGTTAAGCACTTTAGGCAGTATCTTTTTATTCACAGACTTAAAAAAAAACACCAATCACAAGCAAAATAAGTGTCAAAAGCTTATCTGTAAACTCAGGGTACACTAATGGCTCATATATAAATTTATAGATTTCCATTCAATGTTATGTAAAAATGAGAAGAAATTGGAAAAATGCTACACACTTTAGAATAAATGGTTTTACTTATTTTGCAAGTAAATTTTGTCTAAGTCAAGGACAAAAAAGAAGGAGTTAGAATAGTGCATAGTACACTTTGTGGATAATTGGGCTTGCAAAATTCTATTTTCTAAGCAGATTTTGCAATTACACACTTTGTCCATTTGCATTTATTCATGCCACATGCTTTATTTTCTGGCTAACTCCCAACATGCAATATTGGTGCCCACTTCAATAGATTAAGAGAAATTCAAGTATATTCATTTCTGTAGCCAAATATGTTAAAATTAATTATTCATTATCTATGTGTTCTTGAGTTCTGAATTATTCCCTTTCCTTCCATACATCCTTTGACAAATGTCTCCTTTTGTTAGGTGATGTTAGCCTAGGAATGGCAGTCTAACTTTAATATTTATTTAAGCAATGCATAATTGGCATGTTTCTGATCTACACTGCAGAACATTAATGGGTAAATGGAAACACGCATTTAATTTGGAGCATCTTTGTTTCTTGCTGTTAGCCTACATTAGAGAGTTTATTGGGTTTGTATAAATGATAATCTTTGAAATTTAAAAGCTGTTATACTTTTTAGGCATTGGTGACTAACAATTTTAAGCCACTGCTTATTATTTTAGCCCATATTGCTTTATTTGAATCCTCGCTAATATTCTTTTATAACTAAATAGAAGCTTTCTAGCTTCTAGCCATCTAATACTTCATTTAGTAATTGTTTGCTTCATCATTTTCTTTCAATTCAAGGAGCCTCATCTTTATACAATGTGAAGATCATTTTACAAGTGTGTTTTCAGCTAATTAAACTTTGAACTAATGCACTTGATAAATAATATCTGGCTGTTGTAATCTTACTGCAATAGTACTGGAGGATTAATTCTTTGTCAGACAAACAACATTTAGCTTTTCAGTTCCTTACATGAACCTTAATGTCTATCAGATGCTATGTATTATCCACAAACACTCAGATTGTTATGCATGCAGCTGGCTGTGGTTTCCATTTTCAGAGGCTATATCTTTTCAATTATAGATAATTACTTAAGAATTTTTAATTTAATTTATAAGTAGCTAGTAGAGCAGTGTATAGGGGAAAAAAACAAGATAAAGGTTGTTTAAGGCTGTTCAACTTATAGAAGATTCACAATGGGTCTGAGAAAACATGAGGAAAATTTCAGTGCAGTAGATTTACACTCTGCTGTGTTGTGCATCTGGGTACCTGAGAGTTTCTTTCACCAATTTAGGATTGCTAATACAGCAAAAAAAGGAGCAACCATCCATTGATGAACTATGGCTGCAAGATTCCTCCACAATTTGAGAATATTATGTATAAAAATAAAAAGTGATAGCTAAGATTTTAGAACATTGTTTTATTTCAGAAAAATAATACAATAGATACTTGTTTAGGTCACTTAAGGGCTTACTCTAGTATGATAGACTAGAAAAGATTTTGAGGATATTCTTGAAAATGCCTTCAAAACCGTCTCTAAATTCAAAGCAAACTGAACTTCTGAAAAATTATACAACTCACAGTAGATTGAGGCAAATAGGGAATTTAAAGTATAAAAACACAAGAATATTATTTAAATTTTCATTCATTTGTGAACTGTAGAAATCATTTGCTATAAAGGTGCTTTCAGGAGTGTTAAAATATGTGTGAACTGTTCACTATAAATGAAAATTTTGTTTATGTATTTTGAAAGTTGCTTTCCTGCTTTCTCCTGGTGACTGTTCACTACTTCGCCTTTCATCCTAGTGTGCTTGTGCTCTGAAAATCCTGACTAGCAATTGGCTAGTTAGCTATTTATTAAACAAATCCAAGTGAGACATATTCATAATATACAAAATGATTATTCCACAACAGATATATGTTAATTTTGAATAGTTTCAATATCTGTGGTAACTTTTTAAAAAGCCAGAACCCTTGATTCAAGTGATGTTTTTGAATTTCTTTGTGAAGGGTTGTGCTATAAATAGAACAGTTGAAACAATAATAATAGTCTTCAGTTATAATAATTTTAATAGAAAATAATAATTTGTATGGATTTACATGTTTTGTTTTTCTCAAGTATTATTGGATAGTCTATTGTGTTTTATTATTTAAAGCTGATTTAGAAAGTTATTAGAAAATGTATAGAAATATGTTGCTTTGGGTTACCATTTTCTACTTGATTTGGAGATTAAAAGAGTAAAGAGAATGTTTTCTAAACAGTCTTTTAAATTAAAAAAAACTGTTAGTATTTGAGTTTGTCTCCAATTATGTTTAATATTTTATATATTTTTAATTTACCAAATAATATTATACTAACTACATCAGCACAAAATACACTATGTAAAATTAACACATAATACCAAATATGGTGAAGGGCTATAGTTGATTTTTTAGACCTAGAATGCTCCTGAAGAACACGAATGCTTTATATATGATACGTACATACAGAGACATAAATAGCTATCCTTCCACTTGATATATCACAGTGAATGGTCTTGAATTTCCAATCTCATCAAATTTTTGTTTCATAGTTTTATAAGTATGATTTTGGGAAGTAATACCAATCTCTGTCAAGTAAAAATTATATGTTCACTGACATTCCACATGTATTTTCCAGTATTTACTCTTCTACTATTTTAGGGATCTAGAATTATGCAGATATTAATTTCTTTAATTATTCAATTATTATTAGCTAAAAACTAATATAAGAACATTTTAGTTAATAGAATAGTTTCATCTCTGAAAGTCTCTTTTTATTTAAGTACTGCTGCAATTCACAAAAGCAGCTTGTTTAACCAAGAGGCTTTTAAAAGCAAGAATCGGTGTTAAGATCCTGCCTGAAGTATACCTATATCACATTCTCTCAGGGTGAATAAGAAAAAAACCCTTGACATTTTTGTTAAGTAATTATCTGAAAGTGGAAATAAAATTTGCATGTCTATGACACAAGTGTGAAGTCCTCTTCTTTGCTTTATTATACAGTAAATTTGCACATATGTCTAATGATTCTAATGATTCTTAATGTATTTTATCAATATAAGTTTCATTATTTATTTTCTTTCAAACTTACTAGTACTTTGCTCAACAGCTAAATAGTATAGACACAAGGTTTATAATAATTCTTTCTAAGAGTCCATGTCTTTATCATTTAAGATTTGCTTTTTATTAACCCTAAGAAATTAAATGACCTTGCCAAAAGTTTTGATATTCTTTAGCCATAAAGAGAGTATTATAAGAATTAAATAACATGAGCATCATAGAATAATAAGGCTATGAACTCTGGGGATATAACCACTATACTTTTCTTGAGCCTCACCATTTCTACTTCATTCATTAATAACTTTTACTCCAGTAATCTTCTTGAAGTCCTGAAACTTTTGTTCCTTCATTTGGTCATCTCTCTCTTCTTCTCTTTCTCCCTCTCATCTTTTCTTCCTCCCTCCTGCCCTTCTTCCCTTCATCCCTCCCTCCCTCCCTCCCTCCCTCCCTCCCTCCCTCCCTCTTTGTTTCCCTCCCTCCCTAACTACTTCCCTACCTTCCTATTGAAGAATCCTATTTCAGTTTATTTTTCTTTCTGATGCAGGGTTTCACTATGAAGCCAGTGCTACCCTAAAAGCCTTAATCATTCTACCCCAGCATGCCCAGTGCTGGGAATATAGGCAAGTACTACCATGTCCCAACATTCTTACATATAACAGGTCTTTAGGTCTTCTCTTAATTTTTACTTTAACATAGAAAACATGTTCTTTTGTACTAGGAAATGTGATCTCAGTTTTGACATTTTCCTGATAAACATTAATTACCAAAACATTGTTAAAAAGCTTCTTATTTTCTTTAAGATAAAGTTTATTATCTTGAGTATGAGAATAAGCCCCTTGTATGATGTGACTAAGTTTTGTGTATTACACTCTCTCTGATTCTCCCACACCATATCCCCAAAGTTCTTCTAGTGTCTACATACTACAGGTACTGTGCATCCTGTATCATAGGTGAGAACTTGTCTAGTGTGTTCTGTCTGTGTTGTTTTAGGCTTCTGAAGGCAGCTTGGATTTTACTTCCTCTTCCCTATATTACAGCAACAATCTACTTTATGCCTTTACAATAAATGCCCTACTATTTCTACCATTACTTTCAGTTTTATTAAATAATCAGAAACATAAGCAATATTTTGATTTTTCTGTCTCAGATGTAAGCCCAGAGACACTTATCTTTGTCTTCTTGATGAGGCCCCCATCCCTGTGTCCAGCCACTATTTGATGAAAAATGAATGACTGTACAAAGACTAACATGTCAATACACTTGCTCTTTTGTTCTGTGACATTTCATACCCCAATTCATTCATTTATTGTTTTTTAAGACAGAGTTTCTTTTTGTAACATTCCTAGATTCTCTGGAACTCATTTTGGAAATAGGCTGGGACTGAATTCTGAGAGTAATACCCTCTGCCTCCAGAGTGCCACCATACACAGCAATAAAATTTATTTTAATACAATTTTAGTAGTAATACCAATATAGAAAAATGTTAATTTTTTGCTTACAATCTTGTTTATTTTTTTCCTATTGGGCTATAAAAGAAAAAGTATGGTTGATTTGAGATAATTTATACCTGGCATGTGCAATTAGTTCTAATAAGCAGGTAAAGTATATTGAAATAAAGGGTGAATTTTAGTAGTCTTTCTAAAGTCAATATAGAAAAAAAGTACTTTTAGTTATTCTATTTTCTACTGAAATAACATTTTTTTATTTTTATGTATGCCATTTTGTTAAAATGATGATGTTTCAAAAGAATTCCTGTAATATAACATATTTAGAATGTATCTAGTTGGGTTTTTATTGCTGTGAAGAGACACCATGACCATTGGCAACTCTTATAAAGAAAATATTTAACTGAGGTGGCTAGCTTACAATTTCAGAGATTCAGTCCATTAGCATCATGGTGGGGACCATAGCAGCATGCAGGCAGAAATAGTACTGGAACAGAACTGAGAATTCTTTATCTAGAGGAAGAGGCAACAGGTAGTTGAATGACTCTCACTGAGGGGAGTTTGAGAAAAAGTCCTTAGAACCTGCTTCGACAATAGCATACATCCTCCAACAGGCCACACCTCCTAAAAGTGGTACTCATTTTGGAGACTGTTTTCTTTCAAACTGCCACAGAATATTTATAAACTTTGTCATAATTTCAGGTGCCAAACTTAGAGAGTGCAGGTATTATATCCCTATGCTCTCAGAGGGCTTTGAGTACCAAGGGAGAACAATCTTTTGCAGAGTAAGTCAGCAGGTTACAGCTTAGAGTAGCTGGAGCAGCTGTAGTTGCAAATGTCTGATGACCAACAGAGGCATGAGCTCTTTCGTAAGAAGCTGTTGATTGAATCTGGGAGGTTGGCTGGTCAAACTTTCTGGGTTAGAAGCTACTTCCAGTTCTGGGAGCCAGAGAATCCATCTCTAGCCTGCATCTGTTCTCTTTTCAGGGAAGTCTAATGTACTTCTGTTTCATAACAAGGGCATGTCCATAATATGATGTCTCAGCTGGTGATATGTTGTTTGGATGAGCATATGGGGAAAAAATGTTACAAATAGAATCTATTTTGATCCAGCTGCAAAATACATCAATTTGGGTTGCTTTGGCAGTCCTGGCAGGCCTCCATTCAATTGCTACTTTCTATCCTGATCTTATTCAGATTAAAAGTGCCAAAGCTGCCCAGCTAGAGATTTGGCTCCCTGTGGTTCTCACCCTTTCTACATTGGGCTGTTGAAAAAGCTCCAAGGTAGGAATTCCCTTATTTTGCTGATCACTGCATGGCTTTTTTTCTAAGCACTTCTTACCATCAGTCCTTCTCAATTTCTGCAGCTGACCTTTTTTCATTATTCCTCCACTTTCTCTTATCCACAGTATGTCTTACATGCTGTACTAGAAGTCTGGAAAGTATCATCTTTCACATGATAGGTGATAGTTTATGTTAACTGACCAGAATCACTTTGCAGTGTCTGTGTATACAATATCTAAGCTTGGGGAGTTGAAGAAAAAAAGTTTTATGAATTTAATGCTAGTTTTAGAGAATACACAGATTTTGTAAATTTATCTACCATCGAAAATCTTTTTGTACTGAATTTTTGGATGATCAGACATTCGAGGGAGAATATTTTTACCCTGTCTCTATAACATGGTTATTGCTTTCAAATTTTGCTTCCATGAGACCATGCACAGGTAATTTATTGCTCATCACATGGAAATGTCTCTAAGTTAAGGCTATCTTCTTCCATTTTACATACAATGTTTGTCTCATTTTAATTATTTGTCCTACCATATAACTGTCTAATGAGCAAATTTTAAGGTTTTGAGGGTGAATATAATTGTCTTGTATAAATACAATTCCCTTTCCTTTCCATTTGAGAGTTATCATTTAGCTATTGCCATTGCTTAATAAATAAACCTACTTTCTGGAATTATCTATGATTATTCTGTGGCAATAAAAATTCAGTACACTTCCCTTGTTCTTTAGCAGTCTACCAGGTAAGTATTTGTCAAAATGTAGAATAGATTTTTGGGGCACTTGGAGACAGCAATAATGTGATATAATTTTAAAATTAATTAGCATAAAGCAAGAAATTTCCATTAATGAAGGACAGGGTGATAATGAAGCTGCAAATATTTCTAAAATTTGTTTGGCATTTCTTGATTATTGTGGCATTTAGACTCTATAAATACGGACTTTTGAATGACAGAGGAGTTTGTTTTAGTGAACTAATATAAACATGTGAATTTCATATAGGTTATGACTCCATATACTTGAATGTATATGAGAAATATGAAATGAGAAGAATCAATGCAGATGAATACATATCTAATAATACATATAATATATTATATATAATTATATATTATAATTAATTGTATATTAATAATTATATATAATTATATTATATCATATGTAATGTATATAATAATACATATCTAATGTGAGTCAGGAATAGAAGTTCAAATTTTTTAGAAGACATAGATGAGATAAATTAGTAAAAAACACTTAGGAATTTTAATATGCTATATCTAAAATATTCCCATTAAATTGCTAAAACAATACCTACGCAATTAATTGAACAAGGATAGGTTAAGCTGATGCATTACATAGAACCTTTATCCTTATATTCTAATGTCTTTGGTATGGGAATGTACTCTGCATGCTACCAAAAGAGATACAGATTCACCAAGACAGCCAGAAAACCCTTGGTTTACACTTTGTCCTCCCTGCTATTTATGTTATAGAAATGGTACCACAAAGCTTGTAGAAGTAACCAATCAATGTCTGATTGGACTTATGTCCCACTACAGGAGTTGAAACTCATAACCAACATTGTTTGAGTGACCAAGAACCCAGGGCCTAGATAGCCCAGTAAACTTGATCTAAGAAAAATAATAGTAGAAATAAAGTTATTTCTATTGGCATTAAACTATATTCATACATCATCACTTTATTCAGCATTATTTGAGAAGCTTACTCCTATGAATTGAAAGAAATACAGAGATCCACAGCCAGACATTATGGAGAAAGAGAGAGAGATTGAGACAGAGAATCAGCGAGAGCGAGAGCGAAAGAGAGAGCGAGAGAGAGAGAGAGAGAGAGAGAGAGAGAGAGAGAGAGAGAGAGAATGAGAGAGAGAGAGATTAAACACAGACCTCCAAATGAGATATTTCTATAAAACTCCTCCCCTAAAAAAATCAGTAGACCCCTTGTGGGTAGAAATTAAGTAAAAGCCAGAGTAAATGTAGGACACCAGGAGAAGGTCTTCTAAATCAATTTAGCATAGCTTATATGAACTCAGAGACTGAATCAGCAAGTGTAGGGCTATCACAGGTCTGCATTGGCTCTTCTGCATATGTATTTTAGCTTTCAGTTTAGTATTGTTTTATTAATCTTTTTGTAGCCTCCACTATTCTCCCTCCCTCCCCTTCACCCATTCCATTCCCCAGAGAGGGCAAGGAATCTCAAGGTGAGTCAATTCAGTCTGGCATATCCAGTTGAGGTATGACCTAGTCCCTCCTCTCAGTATGAAGGCTGAGAAAAACATTCTTCCATAGGGCATGGGTTCCAAGACACTAGTTCATGCATAAGAAATAAACTCTGATCTAATTGCAAGAGGCTCCATAAACTACCCATGCTGGTTGCCTGTGATCTACATTTAGAGTATTTAGTTTCTTTCCATGATGTTTCCTGGGCCGTTACTAAATAGTCTGTGGGCACCCAATAGCATGGGTCAGCCTTCTTTTTGGGTTTCCTCATCCTGATCGTGATGCCTTTACTCATGTAATCTCTCCGCCCTCTGTCTACTGGACCAGTAACTTGACCTAGTGCTTAGCTATGGGTCTCTGCATCTGCCTCCATCAGTTACTGGGTGAAGTTTCTATAATGACAAATAAGGTGAGCATTCATTTGATTATAGGAGAAAAGCCATTTTAGGCACCCTCTCCACTATTGCTTTGAGTCATAGCCAGGGTCATATTTTGGGTTCTTGGGTGTTTCCTTAACAACAGATTTCTCCCTAACCCTACAATGTTATCAAGATATCAACTATTTTTTCTCCTTCTCTGTTGCTCGCCTCACTTAAATATCCCATTCTCTCATGTTCTCTTCCCACCTCCATTTGCTCCCTCCCCCAATATGATACCAATTTACTCAGGTGATACCTATTTACTCTTCTCAGTGTTGATTTCTGGATGTCTCTCTTGGCTTCATTGCTAAGAGCCACAGAAATATGAAGTAGGAACTCACTGGCACTTACAAGGCTGACCCCTTAGAGCCAAGGGTCCTGGTGGAAGTAAATCTAACAACTCAATGAGGTTTATTATTATTATTATTATTATTATTATTATTATTCACTTTTGAATGTCTTAGCTGTTTCCTGCAGAGAATTTCTTGTATGTGATTTCAGTTTTCTCATTTGTTATTTTCTTGGAATTCATTCCTCAGAAAACTTTAGCAGTGTGATTGATCACTTAGTGGGCATAGCTATGCCCATACATCTGGGGGAATACTGATAATTTCTCCTAGCTGTGTGTGAAAATAATCACACAGTCAAGGTCTCTTTTCTTACTAATAAGGTCTTTGTTCTTTGCTTAGAGCAGATTCAATGTCTGCCCTCCCTGCAATTATCTTTACTAGTAAACATCTAGACAGTCAGCCCTTGGACAAAGTACTTTAACTGAAACATTTCTCAGACATCAAGGACAGCTATGTAGTGGCATTATGTTGCTACATTGTAAATAATTGTTCTGCCTACTGATTTAATAAAAAATGCTGATTGGCTGAAGGCAGACAGGAAATGTAGGCAGGGCTACTAGACTAAGAAAACTCTGGCAACAGGAACAGCAGAACAGAGATACCAGAGAGACACCAGCCAACTCATAGGAAATGAGAACTTTTCTGCTCTGGGATAAGGTACTGAGCCACATGGCTGAACAAGATAAGAATCAGAGGGTTAGTTGAAGAGTAAACAACTAGGAATTGATATGTCTGGCCTCCAGGACAATCAGAAAGCAAAGTATAATTAACGTAAGCATTTTTGTGATTTCTGTGGGACTGCAGGACTGCAATCCTGAGGGACTGGATAGAAACTAAATACTATTACACAGCTACAAACAGATGGCCCATAGGTACATCCTAAGTTCCCCACCCTTACAGATAAAAGAACTATCTGGAATAATGCCACTAATCTTATGCCCTTAACACTCTTACTTACTTCCACCTGAATTCATTCACACAGCCATAACTTAAAGGTTTATTGCTTGTGACATAAGAAAAAGAAAAAGTAACTATCAACTCCTAGTTTCAGGTGTTAAAACATATATTTATTATGAAGTACTATAAGTCCAGAGCAGCTAAAAGTTGCAGGTCCTGTTTCTTGTGCAAATTGAGCCTTAACACTAAAAGACCCCCTCCTAAGGAGAGTGCTACAGCAGACCAAAAGCTACAGGCTTTCCTCCATTGTTTAGTGAGGTCACCGGTCACCTAGTAACCAAGAACACTTGCCCCTCCTGTTAGAAAAGCAGCTACTTAGAGATTTTATGGAAATAATATAGGATTTTGTTCATGTTTTTTCCTGACCAATAAACTTTAATCTTATGCCTAGCCACATTTAGGATTGGAGTTAGAGCACATGATTTTCACTTTTTAGATTACTTTTTGATCTAAACTTTAGTTGACCTCCACCAGAAAAACTGTGACAAGCCATTCTGACTAATTTGTGTCATAATCCATAGCTGACAGTTACTGCCTGTGAGTAAATCTTATCTCCCTTCTCTGTGTTTCTGAGGAAGTCAAGCCCTGCATTGCCTTCCCAAAGAATAACTGCCTGCATGAATATATAAGCCATTGCCTTCACTGTTACAGTTGTCATGCCAATAAAGATGAAGTAAAGAGAATAGTGTGAAAAGATCTTTTATTATAATAGTTCTTACATTGACCAGCAGAAATGTGCCTTTTGAACCCTGAGAGAAAACCTTGTTGCGGCTATTACCCCACAATTTCCTTTACATTATTTTTTTCTTGTTACCTAGCTGCTAAGGTTGGTATGGTTTGTAAACTGATTATCCTTTGCATTGCTTCTAAAATCCACTTATGAGTGAGGCCATACCATGTCTGTCTTTCTGGGTCTGCGTTACCTCGCTCAGCATAATACTTTCTAGATCTGTACAAATTACAGGATGTCAGGTATTTTGTTTTGTTTTTTTAACTGAATAGTACATTGTATAAATGTGCCACAATTTTTTAATCCATTCTTCAATTGACAGGCATATAGGTTGTTTCCAGGTTCTGGCTATTAGAAATTATGCTGCTTTGAACCTAGTTGAGCTAATTAATGTCCTTGTAGTAAAAATGTGCATCCTTTGGTATATGCCAATAGTGGTAATGCTGAATTGTTGCAGAGATTATTAGTTTGTCTGAGTAACCACTATACTGAGTTCTAAAGTGGCTGTACCAGTTTACATTTCCACCAGCAATGGAGGAGTGTTAACCTTGTTCCAAATCCACTCCAGCATAGATATGTAGATTATTGCCAAGGTCTTTGATTATATTCTATTGATGCACAAAGCTGTTTATATGTCAGTACCAAGCTATTTTTATTACTATAGCTCTATAGTAGAACTTAAAGTCAGGATGGTGATACCTCCCAAAGTTCTATTATTGAACAGAACTGTCTTGGAAATCCTGGGATTTTTCTTATTCTATATGAAGTTGAGTATTGTTCTTGCAAGGTCTGTAAAGAATTGTGTTGGAATTTTGAATGGTACTACATTGAAACTGTAGATTGCTTTTAGTAGGAGTGCCATTTTTTATTCTTCTTTTTTATTTATTTTATTTTTTATTATTAACAAAGACATACTTTTTATTCATGTATATTCTTGTTCAAGCTCCCTTCCCCTCCCACCCATTCCAGTCACTCTCTCTTCTCCACACCTCTTTATCTCCTCCCCAGCAATGCCTAATACACTATATGGCTTGGTTCAGCATCCACTCCTGGCAGATCCCCTTTCTTTATTCCAACATCAAGATTAGGTCAGGTGTTCCTCAGGAGGGAGTGGGATCCAAGGTGCCAGTCCAAGGTCTTTGAGATCCCAAGCTGTTCAGTGTTTGTGGTTTGCAGCTTGGACATGTTTTGCTTTTTGCTTTTTTGTTTAGAGTCTAATAATGAATGAGTACATTCCTTGCTTAGCATTCTGGGTTTGTGATACCTAGCTCAGGAGGATATTCTCCAAATCCATTCATTTGCCTTCAAATTTTTTTTCTTACTGCTGAGTAATATTCCATTGTGTAGTACCACAGTTTGTTAATCCATTCTTCAGTTGAGCAGCATTTAGATTGTTTCCAGGTTCTTGCTATTATGAATAATGCTGCTATGAACATAGTTGAGCTTTTGGAGTATGAATGTGAATCTTTAGGGTATATGCCCAGTAGTGGTGTTGCTGGATCCTGGGGGAGATTGATTCCCAGGTTTCTGAGAAACCCCCATATTGTATTCTAGAGTGGCTGAACCAGCTTACACTCCCACCAACAATGGAGGAGTGCTCCCCTTGGAGAGATGGCTTAAACATTA
This sequence comes from Sigmodon hispidus, assembly GCA_004025045.1. Lineage (NCBI taxonomy): Eukaryota > Metazoa > Chordata > Mammalia > Rodentia > Cricetidae > Sigmodon > Sigmodon hispidus. Next base: position 8,607 of record PVIH01016101.1, on the reverse strand, counting down.
AAGGATACCATTTTTACAATGATGATCCTCCTTATCCAAGAGCATGGGAGATCATTTTCATTTTCAAATATCTTTTCAAATTTTCCTTTTCATTAATTTAAAGTTCTTGTCATCCAGGTCTTTCACTTCTTTGGTTAGTTACTTCGAGATACTTAATGTTATTTGCAGCAATTGTAAAAGTGATAGTTCCCTGATTTCTTTTTAACTGTTGTCATTTGTATATAGGAGGGCTATTGATTTTTTGAGTTAATCTTGTGTCCCGCTACACTGATGAAGGTGGTGGTTAGCTGTAAGAGTTCCCTGGTAGAATTTTGGGGGTCACTCTTATAACTTCGGCAAATAGTGATTGTTTGACTTTTTTTTCTTACCATATTTGATCTCCTTTGGTTGCTTTAGCTAACACTTGGAAAACACTATTGAATAGATAAAGGGAGAGTGGCCAGCCTTGTCTCATTCCTAATTATAGTGGGATTGCTTTGAATTTCTCTTCATTTAGTTTGATGTTGTCAGATGGCTTGTTGTATATCACTTTTTCCTGTATCCCTGATCTCTCCAGAACATTTATCATAAAGTAGTGTTGGATTTTGTCAAAGGCTTTTCATCATCTAAGGAAATTATCATGTGTATGTGTGTGTATTTGTGTGTTTGTTTCTCTCAGGTTGTTTATATGATGGATGAAATTGACAGTTTTTTGTACATTGACCTATCCCTGTATCTTTGGAATAAAGCCCACTTGATCATGATGCATAATTTCTTTAACAGGTTCTTAAATTAGGTTTTCCAGTATTTTCTGAAGTATTTTTGCATCAATGTTCATTAGGGAGATTGGTCTGTAATCATCATTCTGTATTGCATCTTTACGCTGATTGGGTATCAGGGTGACTGTAGTCTCATAAAAAAGGTTTGGCAATGTTTGTTTGTTTGTTTGTTTGTTTCTATTATATGGAACTATTTGAGGAGTATTGGTATTAGTTTTTTAAATTCTGGTAGAATTCTGATCTGAAACTGTTCAGGATTTTTTTTTTTTTTTTTTGCATAAGAGACTTTTAATAACTGCTTCTATTTTCTTAGGGATTATAGGTCTATTTAGGTCATTTATCTCATCTTGATTTAATTTTGTTAAGTGGTACTTCTCCAGAAATCTGTCCATTTTTTTTTTTTTTTTTTTTTTTTTTTTTTTTTTTTTTTTTTTTTTTTTTTTTTTTTTTTTTTTTTTTTTTTTTTTTTTTTTTTTTTTTTTTTTTTTT